>CAJHNH020008520.1:467444-476487 GCA_905116865.2 Candidula unifasciata | reverse complement strand
ACTGAGTTAATGTTGTAGGTATCTTGACTGAGCTAAAGTTGTGGGTATCTTGACTGAGTTAATGTTGTGGGTATCTTGACTGAGCTAATGTTGCGGGTATCTTGTCTGAGCTAATGTTGCGGGTATCTTGACTAAGTTAATGTTGTGGGTATCTTGACTAAACTAATGTTGTAGGTATCTTGACTGAGTTAATGTTGCGGGTATCTTGACTGAGTTAATGTTGTGGGTATCTTGACTAAACTAATTTGTAGGTATCTTGACTGAGTTAATGTTGCGGGTATCTTGACTGAGTTAATGTTGTGGGTATCTTGACTAAACTAATTTGTAGGTATCTTGACTGAGTTAATGTTGCGGGTATCTTGACTGAGTTAATGTTGCGGGTATCTTGACTGAGCTGATGTTGTGGGTATCTTGACTGAGTTAATGTTGCGGGTATCTTGACTGAGCTAATGTTGTGGGTATCTTGACTGAGCTAAAGTTGTGGGTTTCTTGACTGAGCTAAAGTTGTGGGTATCTTGACTGAGTTAATGTTGCGGGTATCTTGACTGAGCTAATGTTGCGGGTATCTTGACTGAGCTAAAGTTGTGGGTATCTTGACTGAGCTAAAGTTGTGGGTATCTTGACTGAGTTAATGTTGCGGGTATCTTGACTGAGCTAAAGTTGTGGGTATCTTGACTGAGTTAATGTTGCGGGTATCTTGACTGAGTTAATGTTGTGGGTATCTTGACTGAGCTAATGTTGTGGGTATCTTGACTGAGCTAATGTTGTGAGTATCTTGACTGAGTTAATGTTGTGGGTATCTTGACTGAGTTAATGTTGTGGGTATCTTGACTGATCTAATGTTGTGGGTATCTTGACTGAGTTAATGTTGTGGGTGTCTTGACTGAGTTAATGTTGTAGGTATCTTGACTGAGTTAATGTTGTGGGTATCTTGACTGAGTTAATGTTGTAGGTATCTTGTCTGAGCTAATGTTGCGGGTATCTTGACTAAGTTAATGTTGTGGGTATCTTGACTAAACTAATGTTGTAGGTATCTTGACTGAGTTAATGTTGCGGGTATCTTGACTGAGTTAATGTTGTGGGTATCTTGACTAAACTAATTTGTAGGTATCTTGACTGAGTTAATGTTGCGGGTATCTTGACTGAGTTAATGTTGTGGGTATCTTGACTAAACTAATTTGTAGGTATCTTGACTGAGTTAATGTTGCGGGTATCTTGACTGAGTTAATGTTGCGGGTATCTTGACTGAGCTGATGTTGTGGGTATCTTGACTGAGTTAATGTTGCGGGTATCTTGACTGAGCTAATGTTGTGGGTATCTTGACTGAGCTAAAGTTGTGGGTTTCTTGACTGAGCTAAAGTTGTGGGTATCTTGACTGAGTTAATGTTGCGGGTATCTTGACTGAGCTAATGTTGCGGGTATCCTGACTGAGCTAAAGTTGTGGGTATCTTGACTGAGCTAAAGTTGTGGGTATCTTGACTGAGTTAATGTTGCGGGTATCTTGACTGAGCTAAAGTTGTGGGTATCTTGACTGAGTTAATGTTGCGGGTATCTTGACTGAGTTAATGTTGTGGGTATCTTGACTGAGCTAATGTTGTGGGTATCTTGACTGAGCTAATGTTGTGAGTATCTTGACTGAGTTAATGTTGTGGGTATCTTGACTGAGTTAATGTTGTGGGTATCTTGACAGATCTAATGTTGTGGGTATCTTGACTGAGTTAATGTTGTGGGTATCTTGACTGAGTTAATGTTGTAGGTATCTTGACTGAGCTAAAGTTGTGGGTATCTTGACTGAGTTAATGTTGTGGGTATCTTGACTGAGCTAATGTTGCGGGTATCTTGTCTGAGCTAATGTTGCGGGTATCTTGACTAAGTTAATGTTGTGGGTATCTTGACTAAACTAATGTTGTAGGTATCTTGACTGAGTTAATGTTGCGGGTATCTTGACTGAGTTAATGTTGTGGGTATCTTGATTAAACTAATTTGTAGGTATCTTGACTGAGTTAATGTTGCGGGTATCTTGACTGAGTTAATGTTGTGGGTATCTTGACTAAACTAATTTGTAGTTATCTTGACTGAGTTAATGTTGCGGGTATCTTGACTGAGTTAATGTTGCGGGTATCTTGACTGAGCTGATGTTGTGGGTATCCTGACTGAGTTAATGTTGCGGGTATCTTGACTGAGCTAATGTTGTGGGTATCTTGACTGAGCTAAAGTTGTGGGTTTCTTGACTGAGCTAAAGTTGTGGGTATCTTGACTGAGTTAATGTTGCGGGTATCTTGACTGAGCTAATGTTGCGGGTATCTTGACTGAGCTAAAGTTGTGGGTATCTTGACTGAGCTAAAGTTGTGGGTATCTTGACTGAGTTAATGTTGCGGGTATCTTGACTGAGCTAATGTTGTGGGTATCTTGAATGAGCTAAAGTTGTGGGTTTCTTGACTGAGCTAAAGTTGTGGGTATCTTGACTGAGTTAATGTTGCGGGTATCTTGACTGAGTTAATGTTGTGGGTATCTTGACTAAACTAATGTTGTAGGTATCTTGACTGAGTTAATGTTGCGGGTATCTTGACTGAGTTAATGTTGTGGGTATCTTGACTGAGCTAATGTTGTGGGTATCTTGACTGAGTTAATGTTGCGGGTATCTTGACTGAGCTAATGTTGTGGGTATCTTGACTGAGCTAATGTTGTGAGTATCTTGACTGAGTTAATGTTGTATGTATCTTGACTGAGTTAATGTTGTGGGTATCTTGACTGATCTAATGTTGTGGGTATCTTGACTGAGTTAATGTTGTGGGTATCTTGACTGTGTTAATGTTGTAGGTATCTTGACTGAGCTAAAGTTGTGGGTATCTTGACTGAGTTAATGTTGTGGGTATCTTGACTGGGCTAATGTTGCGGGTATCTTGTCTGAGCTAATGTTGCGGGTATCTTGACTAAGTTAATGTTGTGGGTATCTTGACTAAACTAATGTTGTAGGTATCTTGACTGAGTTAATGTTGCGGGTATCTTGACTGAGTTAATGTTGTGGGTATCTTGACTAAATTAATTTGTAGGTATCTTGACTGAGTTAATGTTGCGGGTATCTTGACTGAGTTAATGTTGTGGGTATCTTGAATAAACTAATGTTGTAGGTATCTTGACTGAGCTAATTTGTAGGTATCTTGATTGAGCTAATGTTGTAGGTATCTTGACTGAGCTAATGTTGTAGGTATCTTGACTGAGCTAATGTTATAGGTATTTTGACTGATCTAATGTTGTAGGTATCTTGACTGAGCTAACGTTGTAGGTATCTTGACGGTCATTCATGACGGAGAGAATTTATAAAAGTTTAAATTAGAAGGATGTAATGACAAATTCATCCAAACAGTTTCATCAATCGCATTAATCGCAAGTAGACCTCTGCCGTTTGTTCCCCTTCTTACCCTAGTTTTTCAACCGACTTGAGGGCAGGTGTGCCGCGAATATTTTTTTTTTTTTAGCCCCTCAAGATAGCCGCGGCCAAAAAAAGTTTGAGAACCCCTGGATTAGACAACAATCACAGTTCTATTAACTTCAGTGACTAGAATACATTCTTCATGATGAAATCAACCAGACTATATTCAGTGCCAGTTCTCTAGGTCCAAAATTCCACATGTGGCAGTGATGAATATGGCTGTGCCTAGGGACTAAACAAGAAACCATTTGTAGTAATATATTCTTCGCTTCCTTAGCAGCTTTGATTGATCTTGTTGAATTCTTTTTTTTTTTTCCTATATGTGTTGCACTGATTACATGATATTTTGTTATTTCACACTGTGGTTAGTGTCCATCCTTCACAGTTCTTGAGTTGCCTGGAGTATCTGTTGTATTTTTATACTTCACGATACGCTGTGTTAATTTGATTAGTATAGGATTACTGTTTAGTCTGGGAGCTTTAATTGTAGTGAGGAAGTCAGGCTAAGTTGCGCCTTGGAATGTGTATGTATTCTGTAGTGCCATATTTTGAGTCGCCTGACCCCTCAAAAAGGCTGGATGTTTATTGGAGCTGCATGATAATGCCTAGGCCATTGCGAGCCAACATCTCAACACTAGAACTACTTCAGAGTGTCTTCCGGTTCATTAGGGGAAATCTTAGCAAAGGTACGAGATAACAACATTATGTGATATAGAGTGTACAACCAGAACTAGAGACTGGGCGTGTTCGCGATCCATTGCAGCCAACCTTCACTGTGGAGAAGGTACCTGGTTGATTAATATTTTTACAATCATTACGAAATTCTAACACGCGTAACTACAACATGGTGTTGTAATTATGAAAGCGTTTCGGAAAAATTGAGATAACCATAGTAAAGTTACTAGCATTCAATATTTGTGGAACAGAAAGAATTACATATTGTGTAAGTCAACCGAAATTCTGCAGTTGATGGATGAAAGAAGGAAGAAAAAGAATGATAAAGAAGAATACTCTAGAATACAAAAAGAAATAGTTAACAAATGCAAAGTGGCTAAAGAAGCCTGGCAGAATCAAATGTGTACAGAGATTGGGGAAAATCACAGGAAAGACTCACATTCCATGTACCAACAGATAAATATGTTAACAGGAAAGATGACACGTAACAGCACTGGATGTTTGAAATCAAAAGATGGTGACTTATTAATGGGACATAGTAATATAATTAACAGATGGACAGGGTATATAGAGGAATTATATGAGGATAATAGACCAAATGTAGAACTGCAGACAAACAATGATGGTCCACCAATAATGACTGCAGAAGTTGAGGATGCAATACATCATATGAAGAAAGGAAAAGCACCCGGGCCAGACAACATCTCACTGAAAGAAATCGAAGCACTGGGAGATTTTGGAATTGAAATAATAACTAAACTTTTAAATGATATTTATAATAGTGGGTATATTCCAAATGACCTTTTAAAATCCATATTTATAGCTCTGCCTAAGAAACCAGGCACTTTAAAATGTGAAGACCATAGCACAATAAGTCTTATGAGTCACATGACTAAGATTTTACTGAGAATAATTATGAGAAGAATAAGAAACAGCGATGAGCAATGTGGATTTATAGAAGGAAAAGGTACAAACAATGCCATTTACATCCTAAGGACACTGTCAGAAAGACCTATAGAAGTAAAGACTGATTTGTACTTATGCTTCATAGACTATACAAAAGCATTTGACTGTGTGAAGCATGAAGAAGTAATCAAAGAAAAATTAAACATTGATGGGAAAGATCTACGAATAATAAAGAATATGTATTGGCAGCAAACAGCAGCTATAAGAATAAACAACTGTTTATGTACATTTCAAAGCATAAAGAGGGGCGTACGACATGGATGTGTACTGTCACCTAATTTGTTTTCAATATACATTGAATATATAATGAGATCTTTAATTGATATGCCCGTGTGACGTGACGCGTGGATTTAATGTTTATAATGTGGAGTAGGGATGTTCCTCTCAACCCATTCCCTCCACCAGATTAACCGAACTAAAATCTGAGCTATGTTGCTCTCAGACAAAGTCCTGGATACCCAAGAAAACAGCCATATTGGCTCGTTAAGTACGTTAACATTAGCTGAACTTGGTACCCACAAGAGAAGAAAAGGAATTTTAGATGTCTATAGCATTATACTTAATGAATTATTAGACAGGGCAAATGATTCCTCCGTCATCTACCTTCTCCCGGTGTTATTATGAATAATTAAAGAATTATTATATTATTTGAGCTCCCACCAAATGTTATTATATCCTAACAGTTTAATTAAACATGTAAGACTGAATACACTTGGAATTTAACAAACTATGTAGTTTAAAACTTGACATACAGATTTATTTACTACAATGAAATTCCTAGTTTGTTGATTTACACAAACAGTGACTAGCTAAAGTTATGATAGTAATGGGTTGTTTCAGCGCGAGAACAGCACCTGGGATTAGAGTGGTGTGAGGAAGGTAATAAAGTATGAACAATTTATGAACATAACTTGTGTTTCATAGAACCTCTGACAGCCGTGAGCACTGTCAAGCTCTTCCTCCTCTTCCAGCTTCTTCCCTACTTGTTTCTCCTCCTCGCCCCCACCTCGTTCCCAGCTGGCCGAGTCTAACACAATGTAGTCTCTTTCATGGACTGATCGTCACATGGGCGCTGTAATCATGGAAACAAACACATACGTGTAGTATCTTGACTTACACTAAGAATACATGTATCAATTAATATAACATATAAGAATAAAATATATCCCATCACTCATCATATTCCACATTCTCTCCAGTCTAGTCTGAAGGTCTTTTGTCTTACATGGACGTCACATATCCTGCCTTCCTCTCTCATGCTATGTCATGATAGTTGACTTTCTAAGTCTGTTGTCTGTCATCACTCAGACTTCCAACTGGCTGACATTAATTTGACATAAACATGTGGCGCAGGTTCTGTGCTGAACACGCAAACAATTTATATGTGCACGCTGTCCTGAATATTATCTTTCAGTGACCGTGAATTCTATACACCCATCATTCTTCCCCTGGGGTTATAAATCCCCTGTTTAGTTGAACACATTAAGTGAGCACATGGTGGGCACACAAAACGTAGCAGCATCCCTGCACATATGGGCATGATTTCCCGAAGTCCAAACTCATATTTTGGCTGATCATGGAAACAATATAATTACATTTCATTATAGCAAATGTCATTGTTCACATCTTATTTTATACACATGAAAACATACAATGAAAAACATGTGACACAAACATACAAGAAATAGGAATAGTTTAGCAGTTCCCTAACTGAGATACTGAATACTCACAAAGAACTATTTCAAGCAGAATGTGCAGACAAATTAGGAAAAGGTAGTATAGACTAAGCTTAACTCCCTAACCTAAGTATACAAGATTAATTATTATTCACCTGGGAACTTTCCATCTATCGCCAAACCAGAATGCGACCGTAAAATACCTTTACGTCGACCTGTGTTTGTTTGCCGGCAGGCTGCGATTAATGACGGGAATTCCACAGGCTCGAAGTATAAGTATCAATCTATTGTCCAAATTAATCTCCTCCCTTTCCTCGGTTCTACCCAAACCTCAAGACGATTACTTAAGCCACGCCTCTGAGGTAACTATCAGATCAAATTGGCTAACAAGTGGCCTGTCAGTCAATTCTGGACTGACATCCCTAGAGCAAACAGTCTTAAGTGACCCAATCTAGTTGACAACGAATCTAACTAGCCGGTGTGAAAACGGCCCGTGAAGCCATTGTGTTTCCTACGTGACCAAGATCAAATATTCCTAATTGACAAACACCTGTTCTCCGGAGAATTACACTGACGTGCGAACTCCAGCCTCTGGTCTCCACAATCTCTACTAGTCCACTCTCAGTTCCTCTGATCTAGTCTCATCAAAAGTCTGTTCAAAGCAGTCTGGTCAGGAGATAACATTTATGACATGGGCATGTGAAAGGAAATTCTCTAGCCCCGGTGTAATTGCGTAACATTACCCAAGACTCAGTCGCTTTCTCTGGACTAAGGACTGGAAACATTTAAATCAGTTTGGTTTAAAGTAATATTAGGGTAAAGGGCAGAGTAAATATAATCCTGTCCCTTTAGAACCAGAAGAACTTATTACAAGTACTAACTTCTGGAACCACTGAGATCGTCTCGTGACAGCCCGGAATGGTGGTTGGTGGGCACAATATAAAAAATTTACGTTATTCTGATGACACAGTCTTGATAGCAACAAGTCAGAAAGAATTACAGGAAATGATAGACATTGTGGTGTTAGAAAGTGGAAGAATGGGCCTCAGTTTGAATAATGGGAAGACAGAAGTAATGGTGGTATCAAAGAAACAAATTATTCCTAAATGTATAATAAAAGTCAATGGTGTTATTTTAGGACAAGTACAGAAATTTAGGTATCTGGGCACATGGATAACAAATGGAAGATGCATAACTGAAATAAGAAACAGAATTGGACAGGCAAAAACTGCATCTTGTGCAATATATCATTGTCATTGAGAGTTAGAAAAAGAATTCTTGCTTGCTACATACATCCAGTTTTAACATATGGATGTGCATCCTGGACAATCGGTAGGCAGGCCAAACAATTTTTAGAGGCCTCAGAGATGTGGTTTTACAGAAGAATTTTTAGAATACCTTGGACAGCCAAAAAGAACAACCAAGAGGTTTTGAAAGAGGCGGGAGCCCGAAGACAACTTATCACAGACATCAGAAGGATTCAGTCATCATTTTTCGGCCATGTGATGAGAAGAGGGAAAATAGAACATCTTGTGACCACTGGAACGATCTGTGGAAAAAGGGATAGAGGAAGACAAAGAGAGAAGATGCTTGACAGTCTTGTTGCATGGCATGGAGGTGTGTCGGCACCCGAACTGATACATGCTGCAGGAGTTAATCAGTTGGTGAAAGCATACATTGTGAAAACAGCCTAGATTGATGATGATGATGATGATGATGATGATGATGATGAATAAAAAGATGTAATTAAAAAAGCAGTTTAATTATAAAAAGCCTATAGTAAGTTGGTCTTTTCACACTAGAGATAATCAACTACAGAACGAGCAACACATGGGGAAAACCGGATAAAATAATATCTGTGAACAATATAGCGCCTGAAGTTACGAGAAAACAGGACATAGACTTATCTGATCTCATCATGATCTTTTGGTGCCTCGTGGTGTCGAGGTAAAGTATAATTTACGGGAAAGTGCCTATTTTTTGTGATTCGTAAATGGGGATTCTTGGGAACTCTTAGTCTCCGTGTCCATTGTTTGTATGACCGGCGTTTTCTTCGCCTCCAGCCTGGTCTGGACATCATTGTCTGACACAGACTCAAGTCTCCTTAAAGTTCAATTTTCGCGAGACAAGCCGCACTGTCTGCAACACGTCTTGTCAAGCTGTGAGATTACTTCAACAAACATAAAAGCCACATTTTAATGGACTTGCAGAAGCATGGGACACCTCATCCCAGATTGTCAAACTCTCTGATTGTCGTGTAAAACTACAGTATCTAGTTAACTTCTCCTAGAAC
>CAJHNH020008520.1:452444-462444 GCA_905116865.2 Candidula unifasciata | reverse complement strand
AATGTACAAATAAACGCCTGAGGCACAGGTATCCATTCTGCACCAGGTATGATGATGTCGGTTAGGCTGCATATTTGCCTAATAACATCTTCTGCCCGACCTAGCCACGATTTCCCCCTCTTCAGTCTGTCGCCCTTTTCACTAAAAAGCGCTTGATGCAGTGGGTGTTTCTTATCAGCACATATTTTGAGATATGCCCGAGCCCTCCACATCCTGATCCTTTGGTTCATTGTTGGAAAGTCAAGTAGAAACATCATTGCTCCACAGGATGTGTCTCTAGTACATCCCAAAATAATGCGCATGGCTTCATTTTGCACCTTTTCGAGTCGTTCAATCTGGGTAGCACTGACAGTGAGGATGGCCAGAGCGTATTCAATGGGGGAAAGGACCAGACCGTAGAATAGAAGTATTAGTAGTCTTTGCTCAATGTTGGAAGCAGCCATAATCCTCATTGCAGATAGACCTTTGCGTGCTTTTGTTATCACAGGGTCAACGTGTTCCCTGAATGACAAGCTGCGATCGAACCTCACCCCGAGAAACGTCATAACGTTGGTTCTGATCAATACATTATCACGCATTTTCACTTCTGGTAAGTCCGACTTGACAATGTGATCGTTCAAAGAGAACCATGACACTGATGCCTTCGAAGGATTGACATAGGCATTGGAACCAACACACCAGGCGGCAATTCGATCGAGTTCTTTGTGCATAGTGCTGGCGATCTCCTGTCTATCACGCCCTCGTCGATAAATCAAAATGTCATCAGCAAATGACAAAGTCCTCCCCTTTCCATTCAACTGCTGCTCAGTGATCATCACCGTATAAACGTTGAATAAGACTGGTGATAGCGGTGATCCCTGTGGCAAGCCTGGACATATCGTTTGCGGTTCTGAGGACCAGCTACCACATCTTAGTACAATCTTTCTCTGGAACAGGACCGCAGCAATCCAGCGGATCAGAATAGGATTAACTTCTAGTTTAAGCAGTAATTGCATTAAATAATCGTATGGTACTTTATTGTAGGCATCTTTTAAGTCCAACACTGCCGCACATGTCTCTTCTTTAATCTGAAATCACTCGTACACATCGTAGGCGAAAACTGCAGCATTGAACCATGTCTCTTTATTTAACCTGTACCCTCCAAGTGTTGGTGGGAACTTATCATGTAGTTCCAAGTAGGTGGTCAATCTTTGTGCGACAATTTTTTCCAAAAGTTTGCCAACAGTATTCTGCATCGAGATGATTCTGTAGCCGCAGATCTTCGAGTGATGTTTAACGTCTGACCCACTGTGTTGCCGTTAGTCTATAACAATGAATCAAGCACTATAAATCCGATGACACGAAAAGTCTTTTTCTTGTCGTTATCTCCTGGACAATCTCTACTATGTTTGCAAATGTGTGTGTCCTAGTGCTGTGTTCTTAACCGTTGGGCCGCGAAAAAGCCGATGAACAGCTCAAGCATGAGAACCAAATAGGTAGAATTACCCGAGCTCCCGTTCAGCAGGGTTGAAAGAGCTTATGTCAGGGCAACCGTTGCGTGGATTTTGTCGTGGTATGGGACGTCGCAGGTCTACCCAGCCTAAAATGGGTACCAGGATGGGCTGTCCTGGGAAAGTAAAGACAGCCGGCGTAATGCTGACCACATTACCCACAGAGTGCTGATGGTATGTAAAAATATGGGACGCTCTGCCTATATGCCCTCTGCGCCGAAAGGTGGGAAAAGGGATTTTTACTTTACTTTACTTTACCCTTCGGTTACGTAACCGTTAGTTCAGTCCAAGCTGGTACAGAAGGCGACGGTCGGTCCTTGGGAACTAATAGAGTTGTGCCGCTAGTTTTCAACATCGTCTGCTAAGACTGTACAGTCTGATGCTGGAGAGGCGGTCCCTGCCACACAGTCTACACAACAAACGTTGATTATCGTTCTGATGACCTCAAATTTACCACGAGACTGTTAGCAGCTTCTGCTAGCAAGCAGCAGGTTAAACGTGATAGAGATTTTAGTTGTTTTTTTTTTTAAGGATCAGAAACAGGAATCGTTTTAAGGCTAGCTTTCTCATCTCTGTAGCTTGCTGCGTTTTGCTTCTTTGTAACCTCTTTCACTGTCTGCTTCCAAAACACTCAGTACGCAGCTAATCTCTCTCGAGTGTCTGTCACTGTTGATATTCTTCATGTGGCGTTTGCATCTGTCCTTTTTTTTTTTCTAACTCAATTCTGAGTCCGAAGAAACTCAGCACATTGCACAGGCTCTGTAGCACCGGTGAGGATCCTGAAATACTTTGGGTAGATTTTCAACTCCAAATTTATGCCCGGGCAGCGCCGTTAGGCTATTTTTTTTTTTTTTTTTTAATTTCTAACTGCCAAGGGATTTTTTCACGTACACACCAAAGCAAACGTGCTTCCGATCTTATTAGAAGTTCAGCCCCTACTGGAATTTAACCCGGAACCTCTAGCACCCAAGGCGGACACCATGCCTCCAGACCGCGAGGCCCCTTTTTAAGCGAGATACAAGCCCTAATCAATACAGGGCTGGTATTAAGGACTATAACGCATTTTGGGACTTAATGATCCCGGCACTACCCGCCTGAATAGCGATTAGGGTGTCAAACGTGGTAAACCTATTATTTTTTTTTTGCACTTGCATGCATTCTTTTCTAATATTGGGCTATCCCCTGAATCCTGGGCACAAAAGATGGCGGCGAATGGCGGCCAAAAACAGGGCCTCAGTCACATGTCAAATGCGTACTTATGGCGACCTAATTTGCGGTTTTCCGGCGACTACCGCCACCGCCGAGCGTATCCATCACGCCGCTCACGCGGCGTGGATTGGAGCTAAACTAGATGGCTAGGACTCACGAGCAAAGCTGCGGGAGATGCGGAAGCTGCTGCTCGTGAGTCTCAGCTATGGCGGTAGTTGCCGATAAACTGCAAATTAAGTCGCTGGAAGTGCGCAATTGACACCTGACTGAGGCTCTGTTAGGGTGTTTTTGCGGCCGCCATATTTTGTGTCCGTTATTCATAGGATAACCTAATATTTTAATGTGTTAGTTAATTCGCTAACAATTATATTTGTGGGACATCAGATCTAACAATTAACCTGCCGTCTACATTTGTTTGATGTCAAGTCTTCGGTTTGCTGCATGTCGTCAGCAAAACAATTTTCAAAGTTTGGATGGGCAGCAGTTGTAAAAATGTTGAGAAACACTGTCCTAGAATGTACCTTTACAAAGCTGTAAGGTAACCTGAAAATATAACCCACTGACCTGCTTGAGAGGGAAGCGGGTTTCCTTGACGAAGTGGTCAACGCATCCGCCTAGTGCTCTGAAGGACGGAGCTCTTGCTGGACTGCCTCGGCTAGTGGCCAGCTGTTCTGCGGAGACAGACCGGGATATATGGGATCAAACCCTGTGCAAAAAAGGTAATACTTTGGACTTCTGTCTGTCTGTCTGTCTGTCTGTCTGTCTGTCTGGTCATCTGTCTGGCCATATGTCTGTATGTCTGGCCATCTGTCTGTATGTCTGGCCATCTGTCTGGCCCTCTGTCTGGCCATCTGACTGGCCATCTGTCTGTATGTCTGGCCATCTGTCTGGCCATCTGTCTGTATGTCTGGCCATCTGTTTGGCCATCTGTCTGGCCATCTGACTGGTCATCTGTCTGGCCATCTGTCTGTGTGTCTGGCCATTTGTCTGGCCATCTGTCTGTATGTCTGGCCATCTGTCTGGCCATCTGTCTGTATGCCTGGCTATCTGTCTGGCCCTCTGCCTCTCTGCCTGCCTGGTTGCCTGTATGTATGTCTGTCTGATTATCTATAGCCTGCACATTCCAAACGTGGATGGGGACTTTTGTGAAATACCTCAGAGTAAAGCGAATTGTTTGATATATTCCTGTTTGTTAATGTATCGTCGTTGCTGTGTGTGCGGACAAACTCTTGAAAAGAAGCTTAGTTCACAGGAAATGTCGTCAGTTCCTATGCGTCATACACCCCCCCCCCCCCAAACTCCATCCCCAAATACTCAATATGCACGCACGCGCACATACATACACACGAGCGCGCGCACACACACACACAAGGTAGTAATATCTGCAGACATACGATGTGTAGAAAATGGCGCGAAATTTGGCATCGCACCTATTATTTTTCGCGAACTCTATCTATTTCACCTCTGTCCGTATCGATTAAACACAAACAGACACCTTCATTTTCTGTACGTAATCGAGAATCTACCTGGAGGTTCAAGGAAGGCCCTGATACGTGTTTGATTTATTCAACGCGGTCGCTAGAACATATACCGGCGCCTTCTATAGAAATACAACTATGATACCCTCAGGTGTGCTAACTTTTAGTTGCTGCACAAGGCATCTTTCACTTTTCCCTGCATATAAAATAACGTCAATTCCACTTTTCCGCTTGAGTGAGTACATTGTATGTGTTTGGCACTTTTACTTCGTCTGTTTTGACATTTCTTAATTACGTTGCATTTTTTTTTCTTTCAATGTTGTCCTTTTCAATTTTGCATGAGGTAAGTTTTATCTCCTTGGCTGTCTGTGTTTATCTCTGCCCCTCGATGTGTTGCTATGTCTCTCTATTGTTTTCTCTGTCTCGCTATGCCTATCTGCTTCTCTATGTCAATCTATGCCTTTCTCCCTCTCTGTCTCTCTATGTATATATGCATCTCTCTGTCTCTCTCTGTCTTTCTATGTATCTCTGTCTCTCTCAGGGTCTCTCTCCGTCTCTGGCTTTCTCTATGTCTCCCTTGGTCTCTCTGTTTCTCTGTCTCTCAATGCCTCTCAATGTCTCTCTTTGTCTATGCGTATCTATGTCTCTCTAAATTTATCTGCTTCTCTCTATCTCTATCTCTCTCTCTGTTTTTCTATGTCTGTCTGCCTCTGTCTCTCTACGTCTCTCTTTCTCTCTCCATTTCACTCTATGCCATTCTATATCTCTCTATGTCTCTCTGTATCTATCTATGTCTATTTATCTCTCGCCATCTCTCTGTATTTCTACGTCTATCTGCCTCTATCTATGTCTCCCTCTGTCTTTAACAGAGATAGGCAGACAGACAGAGAGACCGAGAGAGACATAGAGATACAGAGAGAGACAGATACGGGCAGATAGACGTAGAAGGACAGAGAGATGGCGAGAGAGAAATAGACATAGATATGTCCCTCTCTGGCTTTCTAAGTCTATCTGCCTCTCTCTGTCAATCTATGTCTATCTGCCTCTTTGTCTCTCTATGTCTCTCTATATCTCCATGTCTCTCCATATGTCTATCTGCCTCTCTCTGTCAATCTATGTCTATCTGCCTCTTTGTCTCTCTATGTCTCTCTATATTTCTATGTCTCTCCATATGTCTATCTGCCTCTTTGTCTCTCTATGTCTCTCTATATTTCTATGTCTCTCCATATGTCTATCTGCCTCTTTGTCTCTCTATGTCTCTCTATATTTCTATGTCTCTCCATGTGTCTATCTGCCTCTTTGTCTCTCTATGTCTCTCTATATCTCTATGTCTCTCCATATGTCTATCTGCCTCTCTCTGCATTATGAGTTATATTACCTTCACAGCACCCCGAACACATCCATCAGATTTTCCTTTCAACATATTCATCAGCGTCGAGCGGTTAATAGTTCCAAGCCTATGCTGGTTAACAAGACTTCGTGTGCGTCCGGTGTGCTTCTCATGCTTAGCTGAGCTGATCTTTATTCTCAATTCTCATATTCTTAGCAGTGATGTGAACACGTTGCTTCCAAAATCCCCAGAACGTCATATCTCTCTAAGGGCAATGACAATGTCTGCGTGATCCATCTTCAATTAATGCAACATCTGCCAGTCTATCAGCTCTTTGGTTACCAACAACGTCCATATACCCTGGGACGAATATGAACGTAACTGTACACACAGGGGTGTTTTGCAATGACTCAATCCACTGTCTGTGTAACCAGCCTGCCTCGACCAGCCGAATCATGCTCAAAGAGTCATTCAGCACACACACACGGAAATAGTCCAGCGATTCAAACCACATGAAAGCTTGTATCACCGCCATCATCTCCATCGTCATGCTGCTGGTGGTCATAGAGAATGCACCGCTGGCTTCTTGAACTGTTCTGCCTGAAGAGCGAGATATAAATGCCCATGCACTCTTATGTCCTCGTATAACGGACCCGTCTGTGAAGATCACCACATCTGTCTCATTTGACTTGTCACTTATATGCGCGCATACCTCGGTATTGACAGTATCTGGATTCTGCTTTCGACAACTCCTTTCGAGCGTCACGACACGGGAGAATGTGAGACGCTGGTATCCACTCCTCACCTGGATGGATGTCTGTACGGCTGCAAACCTGCATGATTTCATCCTCTGCCCTACCCAGGCATGATTTGCCCCTTTTAAGCCTATTGCCCTTTATCTTGAAAAGCATTTCATGCAAAGTGTGCTTCAGATCTGAGCTTATCTTGGGATATGCACGAGCCCTCCACATCTTGATCCCGTAGTTCAGTGTTGGGAAATCAAGAAGGTACCTCATTGCTACACAAGAGGTTATCCAGGGCACCCCAGAATAATGCGCATTGTTTCGTTTTGCACCTTCTCAAGGTTTTCAGTATGATTATGGCTGACAGTAAGGATGGCAAGAGCATATTCGATAGGAGAAAGTACAAGTCCCTGGAACAGAAGCCGAAGCAGTCTCTGCTCAGTGTTAGCGGCAGCCAGGACCCTCATTGCTGATAGGCCTTTGAGTGCTTTTGTTATGACATGGTCAACATGTTCTTTGAAGGATAGGCTGCAATCAAACCTCATATTTGTTCTCGTCAAAATTTTCTCGCAGCTTTCCACTGCTGGTAAGTCTGCCTTTACTATATACGTGTTCAAAGAAAATCACGTTACTGAGGCCTTCGAAGGGTTGACATGAGCATTAGAATTTGCACACAAGGAGGAGATGCGAACAAGTTCACTCTGCATTGATTTGGCAATCTCTTGACGATCGCTTCCATGTCGACAGATGTCTCTCAGTGTTTCTCTCTACCTATCCCTGTCTCTCTAAGCCTCTCTCTGTCTATCTGTGTCTCTATGCCTCTCTCTATCTGTGTCTCTATTAATCTCTTTGTCTATCTGTGTCTCTATGCCTCTCTCTGTCTATCTGTGTCTCTATGCCTCTCTCTATCTGTGTCTTTATAAATGTCTCTGTCTATCTGTGTCTCTATGCATCTCTCTGTCTATATGTGTCTCTATGCCTCTCTATCTATCTGTGTCTCTGTGACTCTCTCTGTCTATATGTGTCTCTATGCCTCTCTCTGTCTGTCTGTGTCTCTAGGACTCTCTGGCTTTACAATTATATCTGCCTCTCTCTGTCTTGCTAAGTCTCTCTCTCTCTCTGCATTTCTCGGTCTCTCTGTGTCTCTCTCTCTATGCCTCTCCGTCTTTTATGTCCATCTGCCTCCCTATGTCTCTTTATGTTTATCTTTATATTATTTTAGGACAAGTACAGAAATTTAAGTATTTGGGCACATGGATAACATCAGATGGAAGATGCATAACTGAGATAAGAAATAGAATAGGACAGGCAAAAACTTCATTTTATAAAATGAAAAACATCTTGTGCAATATATCCTTGTCATTGATAGAAAAAGAATTCTTGCTTGCTACATACATCCAGTTTTAACATATGGCTGTGAATCCTGGACAATCGGTAGGCAGGCCAAACAATTTTAAGAGGCCTAGGAGATGTGATTTTACAGAAGAATGCTTAGAATACCTTGGACAGCCAAAAAGAGCAACCAAGAGATTTGGAAAGAGGCGGGAGACCGAAGACAACGTATCACAGACATCAGAAGGAGACAAGACATCATTTTTCGGCTATGTTTTGAGAAGAGGGAAAATAGAACATGTTGTGGCCACTGGAAAGATCTATGAAAGGAGGGATAGAGGAAGACAACGAAAGAAGATGTTTGACAGTCTTGTTGCATGGCATGGAGGTGTGTCGGCACACGAACTGATACATGCTGCAGGAGATCGCAGATTATGGAGAGGTATGATCGCCCACGCCAGTCGGCAAGGCACCTGATGATGATGATGATGATGATGATGTTTATCTATATCTCTTTATGTCTATCTGCTTCTCTCTACCTCTCTATATCATTCTATATTAAACTATCTGCCACTGTCTGTCTCTCTATGTCTCGCTATGTCTATATGCCTTTTCCTGTCTGTTCATGTCTAATTACCTTTCCTAGTCTCTCTATGTCTCTCTGTGTCTCTCCATGTCTCTCTATGTCTATCTGCCTCTTTCAGTCTCTCTATGCGTCTCTTTGACTCTCTAGGTATATCTGATTCTCTCTGTATCGCGATGAATCCCTGTTTCTCTATGTCCTTCTGCACCTCTCTGTCTCTATATCTATCTGCCTCTCTATGTCTATGCTTCTCTCTGCCTATCTCTGTCTCTCTATGCCTCTGTCTGTCTATCTATGTATCTGTCTGTCTCTCTGTGTCTATCTGCATCTCTCAGGCTCTCCATGTCTCTCTTTGTCTCTCTATGTCTATCTGCATCTCTCAGTCTCTGTCTCTCTATGTCTGTCTGCATCTCTCAGTCTCTCTATGTCTCCTTATGTCTTTCTATGTCTGCATCTCTCAGTCTCTCTATGTTTCCTTATGTCTTTCTATGTCTGCATCTCTCAGTCTCTCCATGTCTCTCTTTGTCTCTCTATGTCTATCTGCGTCTCTCAGTCTCTGTCTCTCTATGCCTATCTGCATCTCTCAGTCTCTATATGTCTCCTTATGTCTCTCTATGTCTGCATCTCTCAGTCTCTCTATGTCCCTCTATGTCTCTCTATGTCTATCTGCATCTCTAAGTCTCTCTGTCTCTTTATGTCTCTCTCTGTCGATATGCCTCTCTCTCCCTCTCTTTCTCTCTCTTCATGTCTATCTGCCTCTCTTTGTCTTTCTGCTTCTGTCTCTATTCAACTCTTTTTGCCTGTTTCCTTGAACTATCTCTCTTTCCCTCTCTGTCTCTCCTCTCCCTGTTTATGTATGTATCTATACCTCTATAAGTGTGCCTATATCTCTTTGTCTCTTTGTCACTTTGTCTCACTGTCTTCCTCGGCCTAGACTATAAATACACTAGATATGTGTTCACATGAATATATGAAATCCTGATTCATATCACTGCAGTAAGATCAAAACATCCTCCTCTGGTAACAAGAAATAGACCCATATGAGCATCCCTCTGATATCAAAGAAACAGACTGTTAAGGTCACTGGATCAGACATAAATGGTTTATTATGTAACAGCCAACAATCTGCAGCTGGTAACACTGAGCTGCAAGTTCACCTAAACAGTTCTCACTCTGTTGGCACACACTCGTGCACACCTTCTTCATAGGAAATTCCAACAAGACAACATGTCGCGGTGCATTCCAACGAGCGCAGGCAACAAATATGGGATCCATCCATCGTCTCGGATATACACGCCAGCACTTTGTCCAAGCATGCGTGCAAGCAGCCTGAAGACCTGTAACAACGTCTCAACTGAAAGGGCAGGTAAACATTTTGTCGGACGGGAATGTCAACTCACGGCAGTTGTAGCAGCTAGGAAGGAAGCAATAATTATCCTGACATCTGGACAAGCCAATGGAATCAGTTCCTCTTTCGTTCTGAAGCAGCTTGCAGTCATTAGGATCGCGTACAGCCAAATCAAGAGCTGCTTTCAAAAGAGGATGGTTGCATCACTAAGAGGGGATACCGGTAACTGATGCAAGTTTCCGAGGTAGTCGTTACTTTTGGTGAAGGGAAACGCCATATTTGTTTCTCGATTTGACTGAGATACTGGCTTGTGTGCTGACTGTAGACAGTGATGTCTTTAGAATTCCATACATGAAGTAAAGTCATAAGGGACAACGTATTTAGCGATGGCTGTAGATATAATCTAAGGAAAATAATAAAAATAAAATTGGATTGTTTCAAAAGGAGTCAATAAATAATAGAAATTTGTTAACAACAGCTAGTATCA
>CAJHNH020008520.1:402444-449944 GCA_905116865.2 Candidula unifasciata | reverse complement strand
AGGCGTAGAATAATAACTACCACTGACTGTAGATTAACTTCAAAAGTACACTACCTGGCCTTCTCTAAATGTGGAGGTGGAGACAGTCACTGCAACACTCTGCTTGCTTGAGAACCAACTGTACACAACACATGTAGTTGTAACGGTCTCACAGAGCTTGTTTAGAAAGGTAGAGACATGCTCCGTGCAGTTGCCTGTGTCGCTTGAGAGGTTCAGGGTACTTAACGTCTTTATATGTGTATATATGTGTGTGTGTGTGTGTTACTATTCTCCAGGCTATGTCAATTTGGTGGGAAACGAACAGGCAGTTACATTTGCTGGCTCTTAAGCACATGGTGAGGAATCAATGCATAACAAGCTACATGTTATAAGGGTCCTTTGGGAGCGACTAAACAGTGCGAAGGAACGCGTAAATCGTCACGGTCTGGGGTGAAGGGTGCTGCGAGAAATCAACGCTGAATCCGGATGACGCTTAACACAAGAGAAAGGCGAGACGGATATGCAGTGAGTGTTACTGGTGCCACTGGAATGGAACTTTTCGCTGGCTGCTAAAAATGGGGCCTGAGCGTTTATGGTAATGTCCCGAGTGCTGTAATGTCGATTCATAATTCGACATTCAATATTCTTTTAAATACAAGATACACGCAATTATCGTGGTTTGGTTTTTTATTTTTTTTTATTGTGTATCTGCTCGCTGCTGCCTTAAGTTTGCTGTTGGGCAATTGCCAGGATTGAAATAATAAACTTGCTGCAAGAAAAACTTCAGCCCCTGAAACCTCACCTGAAGTGAGGGGGGAACTACTTAATTCAAGTTGCCAAACCACATGGAAATAAAAACACACATTCTCACCTCGGTTCGGAAAACTACCCCCTAACAAAATGAAGGTTAATTTTGGCAGTTAGTTCAGCACAAGAAAGCTATGATGCCTGAGTTTTCTTGCCTCTAATTTCAACAGCTAAATTGGGAAGAGTTCCAAGTAGACTCCAGACACATGTCAAGAACTAACTTCACATGGAACTAAATATTCTAGAAAATTTAACCTACGGAAAAGGGGACACAAGATTTGTCGTCTCCACAATGTAGGTTAGCTGCAACGTACCAACGGCTGACTTTTGGAATACGACGCGATGTGGCAATAAGGTGTGACTCTCGTGTCTCTTTCGACCTCGGAAACAGTGGTTAAAAAAACCGCCTACTGTGGAAATAGAAATCTCAGGATTGCTTTTTGAAACTGACTTTCTCAAAGCGAGAGAGTCGCATACTAAAGTAAATGAGCAGCATAAAAGCAAACACTTTTGCACAACATACTTTATTTATAGACGAAATCATACACACAGATGGCAGTAAATAATGGTGTGTTGCTTTGGACTGCCTTGTGGTCGGCTCCCATTTCAATATATTGTGAACGCATATTATGTCTGTTATCAACCGCTACCTCTCTTCAGTCAGTATAGATTGACATAGGAATTACGATTTATTGCATGAAGCGGTTGCAGTGAACAGGCTGAGGCTTACAGGCTGTAGCTTATAGTTTGTAGCTTACAAGTTGTAGCTTACAGGTTGTAGCTTACAGTTTGTAGATTACAGGTTGTAGCTTACAGGTTGTAGCTTACAGGTTGTAGCCTTACAGGTTGTAGCTTACAGGTTGTAGCTTACAGGTTGTAGCTTACAAGTTGTAGCTTACAGGTTGTAGCTTACAGGTTGTAGCTTACAGGTTGTAGCTTACAGGTTGTAGCTTACAGGTTGTAGCCTACAGGTTGTAGCTTACAGGTTGTAGCTTACAGGTTGTAGCTTACAGGTTGTAGCTTGCAGGTTGGAGCTTACAGGTTGTAGCTTACAGGTTCTAGCTTACAGGTTGTAGCTTAAAGGTTGTAGCTTACAGGTTGTAGTTTGCAGGTTGTAGCTTACATGTTGAAGCTTACAGGTTGTAGCTTGCAGATTGTAGCTTACATGTTGAAGCTTACAGGTTGTAGCTTGCAGGTTGTAGCTTACAAGTTGTAGCTTACAGGTTGTAGCCTACAGGTTGTACCTTACAGGTTGTAGCTTACAGGTTGTAGTTTACAGGATGTAGCTTACATGTTGTAGCCTACAGGTTGTAGCTTACATGTTGTAGCTTACAGTTTGTAGCTTACAGGTTGTAGCTTACAGGTTGTAGCTTACAGGTTGTAGCTTACAGGTTGTAGCTTACAGGTTGTAGCTTACAGATTGTAGCTTGCAGGTTGTAGCTTACAGGTTGGAGCTTACAGGTTGTAGCCTACAGGTTGTAGCTTACATGTTGTAGCTTACAGGTTGTAGCTAACAGGTTGAAGTTTGCAGGTTGTAGCTTACAGGTTGTAGCTTACAGGTAGTAGCTAACAGGTTGTAGCTTACAGGTTTTAGCTTACAGGTTGTAGATTACAGGTTGTAGCTTGCATGTTGTAGCTTACATGTTGTAGCCTACAGGTTGTAGCTTACATGTTGTAGCTTACAAGTTGTAGCTTACATGTTGTAGCTTACAGGTAGTAGCTAACAGGTTGTAGCTTACCGGTTGTAGCTTACAGGTTGTAGCTTGCATGTTGTAGCTTACAGGATGTAGCTTACAGGTTGTAGCTTACAGGTTGTAGCCTACAGGTTGTAGCTTGCATGTTGTAGCTTGCATGTTGCAGCTTACATGTTGTAGCTTACAGGTTGGAGCTTACAGGTTGTAGCCTACAGGTTGTAGCCTACAGGTTGTAGCTTACAGGTTGTAGCTTACAGGTTGTAGCTTACAGGTTGTAGCTTACAGGTTGTAGCTTACAATTAGTAGCTAACAGGTTGTAGCTTACAGGTTGTAGCTTACAGGTTGTAGCTAACAGGTTGTAGCTTGCAAGTTGAAGCTTACATTCTGTAGCTTGCAGGTTTTTGGTTACAGGTTGTAGCTTGCATGTTGTAGCTTACAGGTTGTAGCTTACAGGTTGTAGCTTACAGGTTGTAGCTTGCAGATTGTAGCTTACAGGTTGGAGCTTACAGGTTGAAGCTCACAGGTTGTAGCTTACAGGTTGTAGCTTGCAGGCTGTAGCTTACAGGTTGTAGGTTACAGGCTGTAGCTTACAGGATGTAGCTTACAGGTTGTAGCTTTCAATATGTAGCTTACAGTTTGTAGCTAATAGCTCTAGCTTACAGGTCGTAGCTTACAGGCTTAAGCTTATAGTTTGTAGCTTTTAGGTTGTAGCTTACAGGTTGTAGATTACAGGTTGTAGCTTACATGTTGTAGCTTACATGTTGTAGCATACAGGTTGTAGTTTACATGCTGTAGCTTACAGGTTGTAGCTTGCAGGTTGTAGCTTACTGGCTGTAGCTTGCATGTTGTAGCTTACAGGCTGTAGCTTACAGGTTGTAGCTTACAGGTTGTAGCTTGCAGGCTGTAGCTTACATGTTGTACCTTACATGTTGTAGCTTACATGTTGTAGCTTACATGTTGTAGCATACAGGTTGTAGCTTACAGGTTGTAGCTTACAGGTTGTAGCTCGCAGGTTGTATCTTACAGGTTGTAGCTTATAGATTGTAGCTTACAGGTTGTAGCTTACAGGTTGTAGCTTACAGTTTTTTGCTTACATGTTGTAACATACAGGTTGTAGCTTACATGTTGTAGCTTACAGGTTGTAGCTTGCAGGTTGTATCTTACAGGTTTTAGCTCACAGGTTGTAGCTTACAGATTGTAGCTTACAGGTTGTAGCTCTCATGCTGTAGCTTACAGATTGTAGCCTACATGTTGTAGCTTACAGGTTGTAGCTTACAGGTTTTATCTTACATGTTGTAGCTTACATGTTGTAGCTTACAGGTTGTAGCTTACAGGTTGTAGCTTACATGTGGTAGCTTCCAATTTTTAGCTTACAGGTTGTAGCTTACATGGTGTAGCATGCAGCCTGTAGCTCACATGTTGAAGCTTACAGGTTGTAGCTTACAGGTTATAGCCTACAGGTTGTAGCCTACAGGTTGTAGCTTACAGGTTGTAGCTTGCAAGTTGGACCTTACAAGTTGTAGCTTACAGGTTGTAGCTTACAGGTTGTAGCTTACAGGTTGTAGCATGCAGGTTGTAGCTTACAGGTTGTAGCTTACAGGTTGTAGCTCACAGTTTGTAGCTAATAGCTTTAGCTTACAGGTTGTAGCTTACAAGTTGTAGCTTACAGTTTGTAGCTAATAGCTGTAGCTCACTGGTGAAAGCTCTCAGGTTCTAGCTTACAGACTGTACTTAACAGATTAATGCGTTTTGGAACTGTAACATTATCACATACGAAAACATTGAGTTATTGGAAGGCATACAAACTGAAGCCATATAAATCATTTTGGATTACGCATGAGGCACGCTAACTGTGTGCATGCGGTATATACTTGCATTACAATCCATTTATAAAAAATACCAGATTTACCTGTGAAAATGCACCTTATAATCGCAACGGAGACGGAACACCTCGTTAATGAGGCCTTACCATGGGACAACGGCTGAAAAAGATGGCACAGACTGAAGTCACAATTAAAACTGTTTGTGCTACTGACAAGATAGTGCATAGTGAAGAGTGTTACAGTGCCCCCCAACAAAACAGGCTTCTGCAGATAAAGACCTGGCAGTTTCAGGTGTACGCCGGGTGACTAATTAGATGATCGTTGCGTGACCTTGTTACGGTAATGCTGGCACTTAGACCTGGCCCAGACACTCGTTAGCCCATGCATACATGCACACGGAAGTGGCAGATAACCACAGTGCAGGATGGCGAGGCGTTAATGAGAGGATGAGTGAGAGACAGGTACAAGATAGACGCACGAGCTGATTGAGAAACAGGTATAATCTGGAAAATGGAAATAACTAACATATGCAAGTTGTATGAATTTCCTGATCTCATATGCTAGAACCTTTTATTTATTTTTTTAGGAGGAGGCGGGAGAGGGGGGGGGGGGGTTTTTTCTTTATTGAATAGTCCGTTTCGAAAGTCTTGCCTCCTTAAAAAATCTGTAGCTCAGTAACTGTACTGTATAAATTGTTGTAATTGAGTATCATCAACATCATTCCGTAACACGATGGGTCACCAGTTTCTGTTGAGTGATCATCTCTCTCCACCTTTGTCGGTTAGTTGCGATGGACTTCATGGTGGCCTGACTGAGGCCTGTCCAGTCATTCAGTTTCTGTTGAGTGATCATCTCTCTCCACCTTTGTCGGTCAGTTGTAATGGACTTCATGGTGGCCTTACTGAGGCCTGTCCAGTCATTCAGTTTCTGTTGAGTGATCATCTCTGTCCACCTTTGTCGGTCAGTTGTAATGGACTTCATGGTGGCCTGACTGAGGCCTGTCCAGTCATTCAGTTTCTGTTGAGTGATCATCTCTCTCCACCTTTGTCGGTCAGTTGTGATGGACTTCATGGTGGCCTGACTGAGGCCTGTCCAGTCATTCAGTTTCTGTTGAGTGATCATCTCTGTCCACCTTTGTCGGTCAGTTGTAATGGACTTCATGGTGGCCTGACTGAGGCCTGTCCAGTCATTCAGGTTCTGTAACCAGGTCTTTCTTGGTCTGCCTCTTCTCCTCTTTCCCTTTACTGACCCCTGCAGTATTGTTTTTAAGAGGCCGTTAGATCTTATTACATGTCCATATAATGGCATTTTACAGTTGCCAATGTGCGGTATGATTTTATGGCGAACCTCTTCGTTTGTAATGTGGTCTCTGTATGATATGCCAAGAATACTTTTTGAAACACTCCTTCAGCATGTAACCTGTCATTACCCATTATCTTTTAGGGAAATAATTATAATGTAAACAAACATTGAGTTTTTAATTTTTCCCCCTTTCTGTTACGGTATAGACAAAATATTCGGCGATTCAAAGCTTTCAGTTAGTATGTTTATAAGTAATGGAGGGACGCCAACGTTGCAAAACATCCAATTTTACATCTTTTGGGGATCCTTCAAAAAAGGGAAAAGAGTGGGACCGGGGGGGGGGGGGGGAGAACAACTAAAGCGCGCTTGGTAAATAGTTAGTTGTTGCGTTCGCCGACTGTAAATCCAAGCGGAAAGACCTGGTGGTTTGTCCAATACTGGATTTCGCCTTTTGCGTGTACATCCGATTTACAGATCTTGCTTATTTGTATGCAGACTGTTGGTTCCTTGCCCCTCTGGCAGATGCACTGAGCTGAAAAAGCCAAGTACCGACATAATCCCATTACCATAATTTTAGCTCGGTTTACATTCCTTTCCCTACCAGGTTATCAATCTTTAGTGAGTTAGACAAGGACAATATTTCACTGCATGCGGGATAGGCTATCGAAACAATCACACCGCATCGCTGTAACCGTAAAATTATTTTTAAAACAGTCTCCTCGCTTATGGTTTAAGACGTTTTGGGCTTACAGGGCTAGATCTGTATTTATACACCAATCGTTAACTGGTGAGTGATTTGGTCTGCATCATGACCGTCGCCTTTACTTTCCACGACTACACCCGGTATCCACTCAAGGCTGTGTCGTCATCTGTTTCTTCTTCTTCGTCTTTGCATCGGTTTTTAAAACGGCTGTTGGCATAATGTGTTGTGGCGTACAGCTATGAAGCGATATCTTCGGCAAGTTCTATTTCAGCAAATCCCTAAATTGTAGTCTTTTACAGACTGATTATTAATAGAAAATGGGTTATTAACCCCCCACCCCACCCACCCACCCACCCACCCACCCACCCACCCACCCACCCACCCACCACCCACCCACCCACCCACCCACCCACCCACCACCCACCCACCCACCCACACCCACACACACACACACACACACACACACACACACACACACACACACACACACACACACACACACACACACACACACACACACACACACACACACACACACACACACACACACACACACACACACACACACACACACACACACACACACACACACACACACACACACACACACACACACACACACACACACACACACACACACACACACACACACACACACACACACAACACACACACAACACACACACACACACACAACACACACACACACACACACACACCACACACACACACACACACACACACACACACACACACACACACACACACACACACACACACACACACACACACACACACACACACACACACACACACACACACACACACACACACACACACACACACACACACACACACACACACACACACACACACACCACACACACACACACACACACACACACACACACACACACACACACACACACACATACACAAAAGCAGCCCGGAACCGACGCGGAAATTTTTTCAGAACAGTCGCCTGATCCAAAATATCCGCAACATAATACCGAAGTAATCTGCTCTTCTGGAAACCTTTGTGATAAATTGATTTGTTTGTTGGCTCGTCTGTTGGTTGGTTGGTTTGTTGGTTGGTTGGTTGGTTGGTTGGTTGGTTGGTTGGTTGGTTGGTTGGTTGGTTGGTTGGTTGGTTGGTTGGTTGGTTGGTTGGTTGGTTGGTTGGTTGGTTGGTTGGTTGGTTGGTTGGTTGGTGGATGATTTTGTTGTTGGCTGATTTGTTGATTAAGCTGACTGAATCGTTGATTGGCTAATTATTTGGTTGGTTCATGGTTTGGTTGGTGTCTCTGTGCCAACGCAAAACCACGCAAAATATCCACCTGTGTTCCTTGTGAAAAACAAATTAAACAGACTGCAATCTTGACAAAGCCAATAGCACGCACACGCATTGACTACACAAGATAGCCATGTGACGTGCTAAACCGAACATGTCACCACCATAATTGCAGTTCATCGTCGATGAAAGCAGCAGTTCCAACGAATCGAATTTTGTGGCAACAGGTCACTCTCTATTTCTGAATCAGCAGTTCACTACACAAACCACTTCAGGCGCAGTCGATAAGCATTTGAGCTCACAGTGTCGGGTCATGCACTCAACTTGACCGTCCTGGACCAACAACTAATGAAAAGTTAAGTTTAGGGATTGAAATTTTCTGGAAGCTGACAATTATAATTCATTAATTGGTGAGTTGCCTGATGCTGATGAGTTGAGAATCCCTGTGTAGCCTGATGCTGAGCTCCAAAGTATGATGCTTATTATCTGAGGTTGCCTAATTCCCGATCACGACGTTTACATATCAAAAGGCAGTTTGTGAAAGTCGGCGTTTGTGGTATGGGCGTTACTTATACCTTTCAGATATTTCTCTGTCAACAGAAGGAGGCCAAGAGGATAAGGACTACTTGAGTAGCTGGATACAAGATTCCCGTCGGTTGTGTGAGGAAAATAGTTCCTGTTGTCTGCTTCTGGAAAACTATGCAGTTTTAAAATAAAGGTGATTAGAACTGTTCAGTGTTGCGCCAGACTAAACTTAGTTGCTAAAATCACAGTAAAACAAAAGAACTAATAGCATGTACAGCCTAGGGAGATAGGAGAACTAATAGCATGTGCAGCCTAGGGAGATAAGAGAACTAATAACATGTGCAGCCTAGGGAGATAAGAGAACTAATAGCTTGTGCAGCCTAGGGAGTCAAGAGAACTAATATCATGTACAGCCTAGGGAGATAAGAGAACTAATAGCATGTGCAGCCTAGGGATATAAGAGAACTAATAGCATTTGCAGCCTAGGGAGATAAGAGAACTAATAGCATGTGCGGCCTAGGGAGATAAGAGAACTAATAGCATGTGCAGCCTAGGGAGACAAGAGAACTAATAGCATGTACAGCCTAGGGAGACAAGAGAACTAATAGCATGTGCAGCCTAAGGAGATAAGAGAACTAATAGCATGTGCAGCCTAGGGAGTCAAGAGAACTAATAGCATGTACAGCCTAGGGAGATAAGAGAACTAATAGCATGTGCAGCTTAGGGAGACAAGAGAACTAATAGCATGTACAGCCTAGGGATACAAGAGAACTAATAGCATGTGCAGCCTAGGGAGTCAAGAGAACTAATAGCATGTGCAGCCTAGGGGGTCAAGAGAACTAATAGCATGTGCAGCCTAGGGAGACAAGAGAACTAATAGCATAAAAGCCTAGGGAGATAAGAGAACTAATAGCATGAAAGCCTAAGGAGACAAGAGAACTAATAGCATGTACAGCCTAGGGAGTCAAGAGAACTAATAGCATGAACAGCCTTTTGAGACAAGAGAACTAATAGCATGTGCAGCCTAGAGAGTCAAGAGAACTAATAGCGTGTGCAGACTCAAGGGATGTAACGAAAATATAATTACGTAATGTTTTCTTATGTTGAATGACAGTAATGAAATTATCCAGGTCTACAAACAGAGAGAAAGCTAGTTTCCCCTCCTCTGGTTGAAACAATTTAATAAAGGAGTTGATCGAAAGATTAGAATGTTGCTATCCAGGAAAACAAGCACTCTTGAATAGGAAAACAATTGTTGTAAATAAATATCACATTAGTGTATTAAAAGATCTTGGTCGCAGGCGGGAAATGGATGTAATAATAAACATTGTGTTATCTTGTCCCAGTACTGTGTCAAGTCAGTGGTAGTATTTCTGGACCGTCTCCTCAACCCCCTCCCCCCTCCACCCCCACCCCTCCAACCTCATAATTTGTAACTCTTTCAGACCCATGACTTGGCTTACATTATTATCAGTTTCTAAAAATGGCAGAGAGAGCGGTATTAAAAAAATGTTATAGAGAATGTAATATACTTCTAATCCCTACAAAAGCGTGTGTGCGTATGTGTGCGTGTGTGTGTGTGTGTGTGTGTGTGTGTGTGTGTGTGTGTGTGTGTTGGCACCTTTCCGTCATTTCATATAATAGTGTTATGTTGTACTATGGGGAGGCATGGGACAACGTTTGTCCTCTTTATAGCACAAAGCCTGGACAGTATTAAAGATATCATTTGTTGCCCGTGCATTATGATCCCTCGCTCGACCTGCCTTGTTCACTTTAAAGGAAAGGTAACACCAGTAAGTTTAGAACAAAGCAGGCTGCATAAGCTGCCAGACCAGGAGAGCAGTGCTCTGACTGCCTGTCGGAGCCTCCTAGATAGCTGCCAGCCAAGGCTAAGAGCCTGGTCTACCTTGTCATAACCTACAGTTTTTAGGTTGCATTTCCTCTTCCTACGATAAGGCTAGTCGAAGCCGTTGGCACAATATGGGATGTTAGATTTGGTGTACGCCGCCCAGCATTCGGTTTAACAGAAGACAGGTTGTACCGGCTACTGTTATACGGTCGCTCAGTCATATATGACCAAGATTATAAATATATAGATATATTGAGGAGGAATGAATGTTTAACAGCTAGATGTCATTAACTGCGTATTAGCTGAATGGACTCAAAAATCGACAAGTCTTAGAAGACTTGACATTCCCTTTCTAGAACCATCATTTGTTTATTAGCAGAGATGTTTGCAAATGAATAAGCTAGATATATAAATAGCATCTAATGCCATCTTTTTGATGTGCCCTAACAGAGAGAGAGAGAGAGAGAGAGAGAGAGAGAGAGAGAGAGAAAGAGAGCCTTTTCGTACTCTCTTTTTAGAAGATCAACTGTCAGCACAGTTAGTGTATACTGAAGTGTAGAACCAGATGATGCAATTGATGCACACTTAGAAAGTCCCACGTAGAGAACATACAAAGTAAACAAGTTTTAGAAAATAATAATCTTCCTAAACGGCTTATTGAGTAGAAAACACATTTTATACATGCCAGCATCTCTGTATAAATAGGGGGTTAGAAACCACTTGAGCAAGCTTCAGTCCTCGAGACTTGGAAGAAGAGGGAGTAGTCATAAGGTTATTTTTGGAAAAAGTCCGGCTCCGCCAGGGAGCGAACCCACGACCTTCCGATCCGCGGCGAGCGTCTAGCCGCTCGGCCACGGCGACTCTCTTAACACAGATATAGTCAGTAGAAAAGAAGAATTCGGCAAGAGTTAAGTTTACAAAGTCACAATTAAACCCCCAAAAAATGCATCACTTACCATGGTTTTGGAGCCACAAGAAGAGTGACTATCCACATTTCAGAATAACACTTTAAAGTCGGTTCCGTTTTATAAAACATTTCTAAGTTATGATCGGTTTCTAGGTTAGTTTAGCACTCGGAGGCTCTAAGTTCTTACAGAGTGCTCAACAAAATATCAAAGAAAGAATTGCTGAACAATAGACCAATACAGACAAAAAAAGCAGATCAATATTTTCTTAGTGTCGACACCCCATGGGGCTAGCACAGTATACCCATGATGCATCAAGGTGGGAAACAGTCCTGACTATAGCACAGCCTAATAAAACTAACAGGCACATAAAACATTCCCAAACTCTGGCTTAATCCAGTAAGCAAAAGAAAAATGAAAATACACGATCGTTGTGTAGATGATCTCTCACCTGTGTATCATCCTCTTCCCCTATAGGCTCCGGAACTCCATGGCTCGGGCACCTTTCTATCCTACTTTGAGAGTAGTTACTGTCCTAATTATGGTACCTCACTGTGTACACAACTCCCTATGATGTTGACCAAATCGCTCGCAGAATATCCTTTAGTTTATACAATATACGTCAAGCCATAAAGGCCTAAAAGGGAGTCGCCGTGGCGTTAGCGCCCAGACGACCACCTGAGAATCCAAAGGTCGTGGATTATTTACTTTATAATAGGCCCAATACGCCTGAAGATGTGAAAAACGGTCCTTTGTTTACTTTTAAACTGTTTCCCATGATGCAGCGTGTACACATACAGAAGTTGTACACTATTTGTGTACAGAGAGGAAACGAATTCTGGTACTGATTTACACAAGAAATAAACTATCATTTATCAAGCCCTGTAGAAGAAAGATACAACAGTATCTGCGTGAGGCATATACAACATTATCTGCGTGAGGCATAAACAACATTATCTGCGTGAGGCATATACAACATTATCTGCGTGAGGCATATACAACAGTATCTGCGTGAGGCATATACAACAGTATCTGCGTGAGGCATATACAACATTATCTGCGTGAGGCATATACAACATTATCTGCGTGAGGCATATACAACAGTATCTGCGTGAGGCATATACAACAGTATCTGCGTGAGGCATATACAACATTATCTGCGTGAGGCATATACAACATTATCTGCGTGAGGCATATACAACATTATCTGCGTGAGGCTTATACAACATTATCTGCGTGAGGCACGCAGATGTAAAACTAGATAAAGAAACTAGCATCGTATAGGAACATTTTAAGCAAGAGAGACAGAAATATACAAAGAAAAATACACACGGAAGCGTAAATTCCTAGACAACAAATATTTATGCAAAACACAAGGCACCTGACGATGTTCACCAGGAAGCCGAAGGAAACAGCTGTGGATGAGAAGGAGAGGGTAGTCAAGGAAGAGGATTATGAAAGTTAGGGGAAAGAGGATACAGATGATGAGGACTAGGAAGAGTCTAACTGGGTAGACACTACCTGGTGTCATTAGTGTGAGGAAATATGTGATGATAATCGGACAAGTCCATGTGTAGATGACCTGTTTGAAGCTCGAGGAGCACGCGTTCAAAGTACCACTGCTCCAGACAGGAGTAGCCCACAGGCCTGAAGCTGGCCTTGAACTTGTTTGCCACTAGCTGCTTAGAGTTGGTCAACAGAGTTAGCTCTCGAGCCGTCAGTAGACAGACGAATCTCTGGTACATGCTGCAGTAGGGCCAGGTGCTCTTGTGTCTGTCCTTCCATAGCTTGACTCTTGCGATGCTTCGTTTCCGGATACGAGGATCTGACGAGAATAAATTAAAAAAAAAAAAAAGTTTCAATTGTTAAATGTGTGCTGCCATCCCTTGTAATTACATTTTTAATTAACGATTCCAATGAATTCAAGGTGCGCTGAAAAGCTAGACAACATATAGCCATAAATGATACTGTGCGTCATTGTGTGTCAATCAGATACTTACCTGGGCGGACAACTAACATGGTGACGACTAGACTGTCACTTGTACAATAGAAGGGCTACATGTGAGTTACCTTGGATGAGATGCTGTTGCTGTTACTAGTTAGTCTTCAAATCCTCAAGTCTTCTTATACGCATTGGTGGTTCATATTTGTCGCAAGATCGGTGGTTTGTTTCATAATTCTTTTCAAGCTGTACTTTTTTATTGTTACAATCTAGTTTTGCAAAAATGTATTTTTGCATTTACTGATGTGCAAAAAATACTGTAATTTCATTTCTCTTGAAACATTCGCCCGTCTTCATTCAATTGCCTTTTCCTCTTAATTAGAGCAGCACTAGAGACTTTAAAGATGAAGTGGGATCTAAACTTTACAGAAATAAAAATACAAATACAATCACTAGTAACAAAACAAAAAACAAAAATATTTCAGTAAACTATATAAAGCTAATGAATCCTTTGTGCGGGCCGCATATGTGACCTGGCTGGGCTAGATGATGCAGTAGGGTACACCAATAATTCTTCTTGCTGGGGTGAAAGACCTTTCTGGGGTCTCTCAGCAAGAGTGATGGAAAGATCTTGGCGGCCAACAATAGGGCTCTTTTATCTACAAGATTAGGCATGAGGATAAAGGTGGCGGCAATTTCTGCAGCTCTGACTTGAATAACAGAAAGATTTACCAGAGAAATTATTGTTTCTGATTCTCAGTCTATGCTGCGAAAATTCCAGAATAGACAAATGTGGCATGAGTGGGTACCAAGCGTCAGCGGGTCAACTTTGAAGGGAATCAAGTGGATATACTGTCGGAGAAATAAGGGAGTGCGAGGGAGTTAAAAGGCGGATATTGTTGCTGCAAAAGCGATAACTACGAGAACACTTCTACTGGTCAAAAAATACATTCTGAAGACCAAATCTTTGAACGAACGCTGGTAAAAGACACGAGGTTAGCTGAAATATCAGGTGTAAGAATGTGTGAGCGAGTAATTAGAAGTGTTTTTTCGGCAAGGAGGAACGTATGAGATGGAGAGAACGACGTGTGTATAATCAGCGTTGAATGGAAACATTTAGCATCTACACCAAAAAACATTTGCTGCAGAAGACGTGGGCATCTATGAGTATCGGGAAAGGAGTGTATTGTACTGTTTCTCTGGTAGAAACCAGGTCGTTTTCTAGCACTCACAGAAGAGACCACACGTGGGCTTTCTCCGGTCCATATTTGCAGTTCCTCCACACATCAGTTACCACAGTGTAACAACTATTGCGCAGTTAACAGGTGCAACGAACTGCAAGACATGGACACCTTTGACCTATGCCCTAAGCGCCTTCTTAGGCTCAAGAAGAAAGCCTAACTAGCACAAGATCTAAGGGAGACCCTAGTCCATTCCCACTGACGGTCATCTGCTGAAGGCATGTGTCCATTTTCATGCTTTAAAACCATGACCAGCTTTTCATAGTTCTTTACAATTCAGTGATTTCGCAATGTTGTCCTATTGTTTGATGTCCTAAATGTTATTGCTTTTTATACCCTTTCTTAGTTCAGCTCTGACTTGGAAAAAACTAAACATTCGATTATGTTTAATAATTCATATGGGATAGTCTTCTTCTTTTGTCAATATCTGCCTATGCCGTTCATGAGACGTTAGGCAGCTGCGCACTCGGTCGCTTGAAATGCTGTGATCTTATAGAACAATATAACTAGAATGTTACAGCAGTGAAACCCCCAGAGGCACATAAATAAAGGAAGATCAAAGACCACACAGAGAAGGGAGTAAGATTGTGAATTTAAAAAGATGGGGAGGATATTTGGAGAGCTGCACGTGATTGCGAAGGATAGAAAGACTTGGCGTAAGATGGTAGAGAGCTTATGCTCCATTAGGGGCTAGAAAGAAGAATAAGAAACAAATCTAGTACAAAAATAAGAAATGAGGGCGTTCTTCGGGAAGGATACCAGCCTTTGCCTAGGTAGAGGAAATGCTACTTGAAAACTGTTGGTTATGGCAGAGCAAACTATGTAGGCTCTCGTCTTGGCTGACAGCTGGTCTAGGAGGGAAGCTCTCATAGGCTGACACACAAAGCAGTTCTCTTCTGCAGCGTTCTTCGTTGCCAACGTATTCCTCCTTTGGCGTAAAGAAAGCAGACCCCGGGGAGATCATGATGCATGGGTAACACTTTGTCTCCGCAGTTCTGCCCCTGGTTTAGTGCTCAGAAAGGTCCTGAGATCAAATGCTCTAATTCTTGAAGACTTTGTCTTGCTAGTCATACTCATCATTGACATGGGTTGTGATTCGCAAGCCTCCCTCGCTGCACAATATAACACTAACGTCTGGAAAGACATTAGGGCGCCAAAGAAAAAGAAAAACAGAAAATAACATTGCAACAGATTGTTAACACTGAACCTGGATTTGAACCCGGAACTTTCAGGTGAGGGTTGCTGTTGATTGTTGAGAAAAACAATTCGTCGGGCATAAAGGCTTTGCTAATCCACTGATAGAGCTCCTTTGCCACAGGGTCATGTAGTATATAGTCGACAGCGTCACGGGAGAGAACTGCGTGGATCTGCCCCTTGAAGGGGTGAATGTTGTAGGGGGCTGCAGTGAGGTTTTCCCAACGTTCAGCGAATCTGCAGACACCAGAGCAACAATCGTCATCAGTAACACTATCACATCATAAACATATCCTCATAATTTCATCATGACCAGTATCATCATTCTAGTTATTATTATCATCTTCATCAATATCAACAATGTCATATTAATCATCATCATCATTCTCATCAGTATCACTATCGACATCATCCGAAGTCGATAGGATACTTGCTTTTAAAACCAGCTTCGACTCGCTGCAGCCCACGGCCAGTGTTCGAAACCGGACGGTTCCCGGGGTTCACCCAGCCTCTAGGAAATAGTTATCTGCAAATAACTGTTCACTCCAGGGATTTAAAAACCATACATTATTTGTATATTCGTCATTAAAAAAACTAGAGCTAATTGGTAACTTTCCTAATCATATTTGAAATCAGCATCTCACAAATCAATCAGAAATTATGTATCTAAATTATGGTACAAAAACCTTTTGAAAATGTATTGACCAGTGTTTCATAGGGAATTATAGAACGTATGTGGCTAGCATGATATTTACCACACATCCATCGAGTTTCGATTGCTGTACACAATTGTGTGGCTGCAAGCAATTGTCAGTTATTTGTACGTTACACAATTTACTTACCTGTGCATACGCAGAACAGAAGAAACAAAACGTGTATGGCTTCATCACTTTTGTGTAGCTTTTAGAGAATACCAATATACAAAGGGATCAGCTTAACTTCCTTCTCAAAGCAGTAATGAAAGGAACAATTGGTCGGGACGTAGTGGAAGAAAAAGCACAGTAGAATTAGTAGAAATGGTGACAGTAATAGTAGGAGGGGTAAAAGTAGTAGGAGTAGTAGCAGTAGTAGTAGTCTAATAGTCTAAGTAGTAGTGGTAAGTAAAGTAAAAAAAAAAAGTAAAGTTCCCTTTTCACGCCTTTCGGCGCATCGGGCATATGGGCAGAGCGGCCCATATTTTTACAGACTATCAGCACTCTGTGGGTAATGTGGTCAGCATTACGCCAGCCGTCTTTACTTTCCCAGGACAGCCCATCCTGGTACCCATTTTAGGCTGGGTAGACCTGCGACGTCCCATACCACGACAAAAATCCACGCAGCCTGCAGTGGGTTTCGATCGCGGTATGCTGGCTCACGAGTCGGACTCGCAACGCCTTAGCCACAGACGCCGCAAATAGTAGTGGTACTCGCAGTAATCATCGATGTAGTTGTAATAATAATCCAAGTAGAAAATTTAGTAGCAGAATGTGTACTAGTAATAGTAGCAATAATAGTAGTAATAGCAGCAGCAGCAGCAGTAGTAGCAGTAGTAGTAGTAGCAGAAGTAGTAGTAACTGTTGTTAATATTGTGGTTGTTTTGTCAATAGGTATATTTGCAGTTGTTCGTATTGGTTTAAGAACTATTAAATAAACAACTAGCCATGGAAACCACCTTAATTACCCCTTTTCGCTGAGAAATATACAGTCATTCGATGTCCAGTTGCCCGGCCCGTCCAGCGTGCAGGGGTCTAGCCAAACATCATTCCGTCCAGCCATGATCTTTAGTATGTTGACCAGCTCCAAATTTGTTCTCAGTGGAAACTCCTCTCCGGTCAGGTTTATCAGGATCAACCACTTCATCTGAGTCGCAAAAAACATGTGTAAGGGCGAAACATTTCTTTCCAGAGCCATGCCACCGGAGTCATAACAAACACAGTCAATAGAGATCCATGCCACCGGAGTCATAACAAACACAGTCAATAGAGATCCATGCCACCGGAGTCATAACAAGCACAGTCAATAGAGATCAATGTCACCGGAGTCATAACAAACACAGTCAACAAAGATCCATGTCACTGGAGTCATAACAAACATAGTCAATAGAGATCCATGTCACTGGAGTCATAACAAACACAGTCAATAGAGATCCATGTCACTGGAGTCATAACAAACATAGTCAATAGAGATCCATGTCACTGGAGTCATAACAAACACAGTCAATAGAGATCAATGTCACCGGAGTCATAACAAGCACAGTCAATAGAGATCAATGTCACCGGAGTCATAACAAACACAGTCAACAAAGATTCATGTCACTGGAGTCATAACAAACACAGTCAATAGAGATCCATGTCACCGGAGTCATAACAAACACAGTCAACAAAGATCCATGTCACTGGAGTCATAACAAACACAGTCAACAAAGATCCATGTCACCGGAGTCATAACAAGCACAGTCAATAGAGATCCATGTCAACGGAGTCATAACAAACACAGTCAATAGAGATCCATGTCATCGGAGTCATAACAAACACAGTCAATAGAGATCAATGTCAACGGAGTCATAACAAACACAGTCAATAGAGATCCATGTCACTGGAGTCATAACAAACACAGTCAATAGAGATCCATGTCAACGGAGTCATAACAAACACAGTCAATAGAGATCCATGTCAACGAGTCATAACAAACACAGTCAATAGAGATCCATGTCAACGAGTCATAACAAACACAGTCAACAAAGATCCATGTCACTGGAGTCATAACAAACACAGTCAACAAAGATCCATGTCACCGGAGTCATAACAAACATAGTCAACAAAGATCCATGTCACCGGAGTCATAACAAACACAGTCAATAGAGATCCATGTCACCGGAGTCATAACAAGCACAGTCAATAGAGATCCATGTCAACGGAGTCATAACAAACACAGTCAATAGAGATCCATGTCAACGGAGTCATAACAAACACAGTCAATAGAGATCCATGTCACTGGAGTCATAACAAACACAGTCAATAGAGATCCATGTCACTGGAGTCATAACAAACACAGTCAATAGAGATCAATGTCACCGGAGTCATAACAAGCACAGTCAATAGAGATCCATATCAACGGAGTCATAACAAACACAGTCAATAGAGATCCATGTCAACGGAGTCATAACAAACACAGTCAATAGAGATCCATGTCAACGGAGTCATAACAAACACAGTCAATAGAGATCCATGTCAACGGAGTCATAACAAACACAGTCAATAGAGATCCATGTCAACGGAGTCATAACAAACACAGTCAATAGAGATCCATGTCAACGGAGTCATAACAAACACAGTCAATAGAGATCCATGTCAACGGAGTCATAACAAACACAGTCAATAGAGATCCATGTCAACGGAGTCATAACAAACACAGTCAATAGAGATCCATGTCAACGGAGTCATAACAAACACAGTCAATAAAGCCATGACACCAGAGTAATAAAGAACATGTTTAGTATAAAGCCATGACACCGGAGTAATAAAGAACATGTTCAGTATAAAGCCATGACACCAGAGTAATAAAGAACATGTTTAGTATAAAGCCATGACACCGAAGTAATAAAGAACATGTTCAGTATAAAGCCATGACATCGGAGTCACAAAGAACACAGTCAGTGGAAAGCCACGTCACCAGAGTCATAAAGAACAAAATAAGTGGAAAGCCATGTCACCGGAGTCATAAAGAACATGTTCAGTATAAAGCCATGACACCGGAGTCATAAAGAACAAAGGCAGTGGAAAGTCATGTCACCGGAGTCATAAAAAAACAAAGTAAGTGGTAAGCCATGTCACCGGAGTCATAAAGAACAAAGTAAGTGGAAAGCCATGTTACCGGAGTCATAAAGAACATGTTCAGTATAAAGCCATGTCACCAAAGTCATAAAGAACACAGCCAGGGGAAAGCCACGTCACCAGAGTCACAAAGAACATGTTTAGTATAAAGCCATGACACCGGAGTCATAAAGCACACAGTCAGTGGAAAGCTATGTCACTGGAGTCATTCAAAATAAACTATTGGTACACAATTTACTTTGACTGACTCCGACATTAATTCTCTGACACGATGTGCAAAGTGTCAGTTGGCCTAAATCGCTCAAACATTGTGTCTTACTCTACCTTTCAGTTGTGATCTTGAATAAACAAATAAGTATACCATCATAGTTTATGTACCATTTATTTGAATTATAGAGTTTTGAAACCACTAAACCGTTGCGTTGAGTTGGTTAGTTAGTCTTTGCTCTTAAGCCTAAGGCAGCGCAGAGGGCAAAGGTCAAAGCTCTCCATTTTTGGCAGTTATTGGCCATCTGTTTTTGGTCTTGGATGTTTGTTAAACCCATGGTTAAACATTCCCTGATAATGATTTTACGCAGTGACTCTCTTGATCTTGCTGGTTTTCTTTTCCCTTGCGTTGAGTAAGATTGTAAGCATAGTACCATGTTACTTGACTGACGTGATATGTCACTCACCCACAATAAAGTATTGACGTGAAATGTCATTCACCCACAATAAAGTACTGACATGAAATGTCACTCGCCCACAATGAAGTACTGACGTGAAATGTCACTCGCCCACAATGAAGTACTGACGTGATATGTCACTCACCCACAATGATGTACTGACGTGAAATGTCACTCATCCACAATAAATTACCGACGTGAAATGTCACTCATCCACAATGAAGTACTGACGTGAAATATCACTCATCCACAATAAAGTACTGACGTGAAATGTTGCTCATCCACAGTGAAGTACTGACTTGAAATGTTACTTATCCACAATGAAGTACTGACGTGAAATGTTACTCATCCACAATGAAGTACTGACATGAAATGTTACTCATCCACAATGAAGTACTGACGTGAAATGTTACTCATCCACAATGAAGTACTGACGTGAAATGTTACTCATCCACAATGAAGTACTGACGTGAAATGTTACTCATCCACAATAAAGTACTGACTTGGAATGTCAGTCGCCCACAATGAAGTACTGACGTGAAATGTTACTCACCCACAATGAAGTACTGACGTGAAATATCACTCACGTACAATGAAGTACTGATGTGAAATGTCACTTACAATAAAGTACTGACGTGAAATGTTACTCACCCACAATAAAGGACCGACGGGAAATGTCACTCACCCACAATGAAGTACTGACGTGAAATATCACTCACCCACAATAAAGTACTGACTTGAAATGTCACTCATCCACAATTAAGTACTATTTCATAACAGGTTATTTCAGTATTAAGTCTAAGACTACTGTCAAATGAATCACCATTCCTTGAAATCACAGATATATGAACTTGGGAAACCACCTAGTTACCTGGTGCCTCCACAAGGCCCTCAGACAAACCATCGAGTTACCTGGTGCCTCCACAAGGCCCTCAGACAAACCACCCAGTCACCTGGTGCCTCCACAAGGCCCTCAGACAAACCACCCAGTTACCTGGTGCCTCCACAAGGCCCTCAGACAAACAACACAGTTACCTGGTGCCTCCACAAGGCCCTCAGACAAACCACCCAGTTACCTGGTGCCTCCACAAGGCCCTCAGACAAAACCACCCAGTTACCTGGTGCCTCCACAAGGCCCTCAGACAAACCACCTAGTTACCTGGTGCCTCCACAAGGCCCTCAGACAAACCGCGCAGTTACCTGGTGCCTTTACAAGGCCCTCAGACAAACCACCCAGTTACCTGGTGCCTCCACAAAGCCCTCAGACAAACCATTTAGTTACCTGGTGCCTCCACAAGGCCCTCGGACAAACCATTCATTTACCTGGTGCCTCCACAAGGCCCTCAGACAAACCACCCAATTACCTAGTTGCTTCACAAGGCCCTCAGACAAACCACCCAGTTACCTGGTGCCACTACAAGGTCCTCAGACAAACCACCCAGTTACCTGGTGCCTCCACAAGGACCTCAGACAAACCATCCAGTTACCTGGTGCCTCCACAAGGACCTCAGACAAACCATCTCGGCCTCCAAGGTGCTGGGACTTGCCCACCAAACGCTGATGGCGTCCTCGGGCACAAAGACATTTTCGAAACAGGATGTCAAATTGTAGACGGCTTCCTGCAGAAAAGATACACTCTTGGAATAATCAACCAGTAAACAGAATATCTGGGTCTTTAACTGACATTGTGCATAATATATCTTTTTTTTATGTTAGGTAAAGTATTTATTTAAAAAGAATATCTTGGACAAAGAAGATGAGAAATATTAACATCTTAAAAGATGTAAACATTAAGGAAGATTGGCTAATAAACAGCATCCTTTCTCGAAAACTGAAATATTTTGGTCATTTCAAGCGCCACGACGGATTGGACAAAATTATAGCAGAAGGCATGGTACCAGGAAGGAGGGGCAGGGGCCGACTGACACGAAGATGGGCACAGGATATAAGTGACTCCTTGAGTGTGAAAGTGCATTAGGCGGAAGAATTGGCGAGAGACCGAGTTTCTTTCAGGCAGACTGTGATGAGAGCGACGTTCTGCAAAGGACCCGCTACATGATGATGATATTTTCAAAGTTTGAACAAAATGTAGAATTGCAAATTGTATAGCTTCAGCACCAAACAACATGTTTGTATTTCTAACGTTATTTCAGTTTTAACATATGCGAGTGACAGTTGGAAAACCACTAAAGATACAAAACGAAAGTTAAAGTAATCCAACACAAAAGATAGAAGAAAATTACCAACGTAAGATGGGATGATTTCAAAAAGAGTGAAGAAATAAGAGAAAGATCTGGGCAAGCACTGGTATCAACAGTTATAATACAGATAAGATTTGCTGTATTGGGGATAATCCGAGAAGAGACGAATATAAAAACACTGAACAGGAACTGAAATGTGAAACTGCGAAAAAGAGGACGTCCGAAAGAAACACTAGGGGGAAGGTGGATGAGAGAGGCCAAAGCTGCTAAGCTAGATGCTATTCTTGAGATCGAAATGATTGCACAAGGTAGAACAGAATGGATGGATGGACTGGGAGCACTGCGTGACACATAACAGAACAATGGGTGAGTCAATCAATGCATACAATATGCCCTGGGTGTCGCGGTGGCCTTGCATCTAGACATTCAGCTGCCATCAACAACATCACATCTGTATGGAAATGAGTTTTCTTGTTGTTCTGGTCGACCCAGCCTCAAACTGGTGACATATGGAAATGACTTGTGAAGTAAATACGACAAGGCCATGCTCATTACTCCACTAGTCACGTGCCCCAATCCAACCTACCGCGATCGAAACCCACTGCTGGCTGCGTGGATTTTTATCAAGGTATGGGGCGTCGCTGGTCGACCCAGCCTAAAATGGGTACTAGTATGGCTGTCTTGGGGAAGTAAAGACGGCCGGCGTAATGCTGACCACATTACTCATCCAGTGCCGATTGGTCTGTAAAAATATGGGACGCTTTTCCCATACACCCTATGCGCCTAAGGCGTGAAACTATAACTAGTTATAATACTGGAAGCAAATGGGTTAGAGGGAGTCAAAGATTAACACTTCAAGCATGAGAGTCTTATATTTACAAATCCATGCAAGCCTGTTCATTCGTAATTTAACATTGCTATCACTGACGGTTACCAAGTAACGTGAACTGCCGACCATACAGGTACGTAAGGCATATACTGCTACACATATGATGTGTGTGTGTATATATATAAATATAGGAAAGTTAGACTCCCTCTGCTTTTCTTTCCTTCCAACTTTCCTATTGTTACGCTGACTCCAGTTTTTCTCCTTCTCGTGATATGACCAAAGAAAGTAGACTTCTTTTTGATTTGGGCAATCAGTTCTCGGTGTAAGTTAGTTTCTTTCAAGACATCTTTATTACTCTTCTTTTTCTCCCAGGGTTTCTCATCATTTGTCTATAAAACCACATCTTCGCAGCTTCAGATAAATTATCAATAATCAAAGAAATATTTCATAGAATTGTGTTTTTAGTTCTCGGTAAACAGTATATAATTGACATACCCAGCATACGTTGCGCATAATGATTTAACTCTCTAAACAGTGTCTCATCAATTTATCCTGAACACATTACCACTTTAAATTTATCCTTGTAAACATCATCCCATCAATTTATTTTGCACACATCACCGCTAATAAATTATCTCCTATTTCCACGAACTGGTTCTCACCTTAAACTCATGAGTGGATTTCTGATCGACATGGATGCAGTAGACGTTAGATGAACGATAGACCGCTCGGAACAGACGGGTGAATCTCTGCATGTTCGTGTAGACGATGATGGAGAAGGCAATTGGAAACCTGTTTTCCTCATCTGTAGTAGGAATGTCAAACCCACGAGCCCTGAGCTTACTGCAGTCCGTGTAGTCGAATGTTTCCTCTGTGATGTTCTCCAGTTCTGAAAGAGCTTGCACAGAATCATTCCATTCGTCTGGTGGACCCAAGAAGATGCTGCAGGGAACCTCTTTCACTCTGGGGAACTGTTTGGCCAAAGATAAAATCAGCTTGTTATACATCAATGTCCGATATGTATTTCGGCACACACTGATCAGCACACACCCTGCTGCCAACACTAGGCTACACTTTAGAATGAAACTACAACTGTGCATGACTTTGCTGTTTCCACGCAAGCAACTTACCAATAAACTATGAACACGACTTATGCAAAATTTAACGATGATTTTCTTGCAAAGATGTTTCATTGTCTCTCCGTGGCTCTGATGTTGTTGTTGCTAGTCTGTTGTTTTGTTTTTAACCGCAAATAACACCAACATTAACATGTTCTAATTTATGAGATATGTCAGTATGTATTTAGCATCTACACATATGTAAAACCTTACAGTTTCTAATTTCTGCGCCTTGAAGCTTTTACTTTTTTCAGTGACCCTGCATCCAATTACGTCACCTGGCCCGTGAAAATACATGACAGCAAAGATGTCATAAATAAAATTGTCATTGTCGACCAACGACGGTCGTAGACACCTTCAATTAAAGAATATTTTTTTCCTGGACTGAAACAATTGTCAACAATCCTTGTCGGGTTTCACTACGCAGTGCATTCTGCCTTAGTGCTTTCAAGTGCTCATGGTTTTGTATTTAGTGCACTTCTGCTGCCTACAATTAACTCTTTGAGTCCCAGAAGGTTTAGCATCACAGGCCCAAGGGGAACTCAAGAGACACGTACAATTGGCGTATCTTACGTTCATTGGGCTTCTAGACAGTAACCTATGAATGTATGATGCGTTCCTTGGGACTCAAATAGCTAATTGAGTTGATTTGAGTTGAGTCAAGAATTGACATCACAGTACTCATGGTTTACCCATACATGCTCCATCCTCATCCCCAGCAGCCAGCGTAGAGTTCCAATACTGATGGTACCTGTCACAATCAGGTTATATGTCCGTCTTGCCTTTCCTCTGATTGCAGTGAGCCGGCCCGACCCTCTAGTTACACCCAGGTGCCTCATTCTCTCCAGGTCATAATAATCTTCTATCTCTACTGATTCCGTTGCTTGTTCCCATAGAGCCTTGACTGAAAACAATTAATTTTAGTTAGCAGCCAGATATTTTAAGTTGATGGGTCAATCAACGTCAAGACCAAAAAACAGACATTGACACTTTGTATGACAGATATTTGGTCTCTAATTCGTCACAGTGCGGTTGAGTTTTGTACCACTGTCCCTGGCAAATCGCCTGTAATTGTAAATGCAACGGGTACTTTTGAATTAAGAGTGGAGTTTGCAAAGCATGAGGCTTATATGCTGAAAGTGCGCAGACACACACACACACACACACACACACACACACACACACACATATGTAAGTGTGGTGTATGTATGTGTCTGTGTGTGCTTGTGTGTTTGTTGAATAATACTAACGCCAGCTCAAAACCAGCTCAACAGAAAGTCAATCCCTCGTTTGGTCTCTTCGTTCAACACGACTATCTTTGATTGGGAAGCCAATGAGAGTTGTCGAAGCCTGTTGGGCTCACGCTGAGTTTACCGCTTGGTCCAGGTAGCTCAATGAAGTCCTCAGTCTGTGAGCATTTCCCTTGTGAGACAGCCAAGTGTAAATGTTTGCGTGAGAGTTGGTGGTGTAGCCGCGTCATAAAATGAGGTAGAGCTAATAGCGGGTTGTAGATAACGACATATTCACCATTCTATCACTATATAACCACGAGGTATAAACCAGATCATCTTCATTTGGTGCATTGAAGATTGGCGTGGGCGATCATGCCTCTCCATAATCCGCGATCTTCTGCAGCATGTATCAGTTCAAGTGCTGACACACCTTTATGCCATACAACTAGACAGTCAAGAATATTTTCTCGTTATTTTCCTCAATCCCTCCTTTCACAAATATGTTCCATTTTTGACTCTTCTCATAACAAGGCCGCAAAATGATAACTGTCTCCTTCTGATGTCTGTGATACGTTGTCTTCTGGCTTCCGCCTCTTTCAAAAACTCTTGATTGCTCTTTTTGGCTGCCCATAGTATTTTAAGCATTCATCTATAAAACCACATTTCTGAGGCTTCAAGAAATTGTTTGCCCTGCCTACTGATTGTTATGTTAAAACTGGATGTATGTAGCAAGCAAGAATTCTTTTTCTAACTCTCAGTGACAAGGATATATTGCACAAGATGTTTTTCATTTTATGAAATGCAGTTTTAGCCTATTCTATTATGTTTCTTATATCATTTATGCATGTTCCATTTGACGTTATTTATGTGCCCAGATACTTAAATTTATGTTCTTGTTTAAAAAAAAAAAAAAAAAAAAAAAACATTGACTTTATTACACAGTTAGAAATATTTGTTGTCTTTAAAACAACCATTACTTTTGTCTTTCCATTATTCAAAATGAGACCCATTCTTCTACCAGAATGTAAATCTTTTCCTGCAGTTCTTCTGACTTGTTGCTATCAAGACTGTCATCAGCATAACTTGAATTGTTTATATTGTGCCCACCAACCACAATTCCGGGCATTTCAATTAAAGATCTCATTATTAATCAGAAATCTGGTTTTAAAATAATTCTTTAATTAACCACTCTCCAAAAGCAATGATTAGCACGATTACGTAGTGTATGTTAGTAATGTGTTCGAATCCAGCTTGAAACGGCGATCAAACTTTTTTTTTTTAAGGAGACGCACTAAACGTTTCCTCATATAAACACTTCTCTTGCTGTCCAAGATGGTGACTGAGCAATTATGGGTTTATGCTGTGATGTCGATTCCTAATTCAACATTCAACATTTAATAACATTCCTGTTACGATTTTTTCACATGGCACGCCGGTGTGTTGGGAAATGAACAGGCGGATAGACTGGCTGGCTCGGCACAACTTGGTGGAATACTGATGCATGATAAAGCAGACGTGGTTAGTGCCTTGTGGGAGAGCTTGTACAGTTGGGAGGAGTAGATGGATCACCACATTCTGGTGAGATTGGTGCAGGGTAAGTGATGAGAGGCTCTGGCAAATGCTCGAGGCTCAGAGGAAAGGCAAGACGGACGTTTAATCAGAATGCTACTGGCACCATTATTATCGGAACTCTTCGCTGGCTGCTGAAGATGGGGACGGGGCGCTTATGGGAATGCCCCGAGTTCTGTGATGTCGGTTCTTGAACTAAATCAAATCAACATTCCTATAAACGGATAATCCAGTAAACTTAGTTGTAACATCACAACAAACGAGTTACCATACAGCTTATTTCGGTCCTGTGCCAACAATGAGCACACAGAATGTCCCTCACACTCCCTTGTGAAAAACGTCGCACAGACTGAAGTCTCTGCAAAGCCAGTAACATACCCAAGCATTAAATACATGAGGTAGCTGTATGAAGTGCCAACCCCACTACTAGAAATGCAGTTCATTGTCGACAGAAGCAGCAGTTACAAAAGATCAGCAGTTGCACAGGCAATTATTTGCAAAAGGAACCACCAGTTATGTGACAACAAACCACTTGCCATTTTTTAAATCTGCCATCCACAAGACAAACCAAGCTGGGATCAGTCAAAAAGCATTCACATTGAAACGGCAGCTCATTTGTTTTTTTCTTAAAGCCCGTGCCATGTGCCGTTGGTTGTCCGTAATCTTTGTTCTCGTGTTCTTTTAATCACCTCTGACACAGATGATTCTCCGTTCTGTGAAGCTTGATTGCCCAGCATCTTGTCTCTTTTCCTCTCTTTGCCTTTCTTCAACTCAAACTTTCCTACTGCCTTTTCATGACATGGGCGTCCGTGGCTTAGGCGTTGCAAGTCCGACTCATAATTCCAACGTACCGCGATTGAAACCCACTGCTGGCTGCTGGATTGTTATCGTCGTATGGGACGTCGCAGGTCGACCCAACCTTAAATGGGTACCAGGATGGCTGTCCTTGGGAAGTAGAGACAGCCGGCGTAATGCTGACCACATTATCCACCTAGTGCCGATGGTCTGAAAAAAAAGGGCGCTCTTCCCATATACCCGATGCGCCTAAAGTCGTGAAAATGGATCTTTAATTTTTTTTTTTTTTTTTAACTTTTTATGACATGACCAAAGAAAGTAGATTGTCTGCTTCGTATATGGCAAATCAGTTCTCTCTGTGAGTCTGTTTCTTTTAAGACAACTTGACTCGTTTTATCTGTCTAGGGTATTTTCATAATTTGTCTATTGAACATTTGATCTATCACTCCCTTTTTTCCATTTGAATCCTCTCTTTGTACGATATTTTTGATTTAATTCTTCTGTTTCCATAAAGTACTCAAGTGTCTCGACTATGATTTTACGATGTGGGAGACCAGTATTCTTTGCCAGTTTTTCTCTTTGAAACACATCTTCATTGCATGTTTATTTTAGCCCCCTGTCGTTCTCCTCATTCTTCATGACTTCCATACACTTTCTCACTAACCTTCAGGCCTCAATGTGTCCTTTCCACGAACCAGCTTAGATCTATTTAGTAAGCATCGCTTTAGGGGTCCGCTATGGTTAATATCCTTTAGATGTTAACACCTGGGAATGGCAGTGTAATGGGAAACGAAAAGACAGATAACTGTGTATCTGCGATTGTGTGTGCCTGTGTGTGTCTACGTGTGTGTGTCTGCGAGTGTATCTGTATGTGTGTCTGCGCCTATGTGTGTTTGTGCATGAGTGTATGTATGTCTTCCTATGTGTCCTTGTGTTTGTGTCTGTGGGTGTGTGTTTGTGTGTATGCGTCTTTGTGAGCATCAGCTTCTGCGATTGTGTGTGTGTGTCTGTTTGTGTGTGTCTGCGAGTGAGTGTGTGTTTGTGTGTCTGCGAGTGTATCTGTGTGTATTTGTATGTGTGTCTGCATTTGTGTGTTTTTTTGCATGTGTGTATGTGTGTGTGTCCACGTATGTGTGTTTGTGTCTGTGCCCGTATGTGTGTTTATTTGTGTGTGCGTCTGCGTTTGTTTCTGTGAGTGTGTCTGTATGTGCATGTGTGTATCTGTAAGTATGTGTTTCAAATGTGTGTGTATGTGTGCGTAGGTAGGTAGGTATGTGGGTGAATGGGTGTGTGTTTGTGTGTGTGAATGTATGTGGGTGTATGTGGGCGTGTTTAAGTGATTAGGTGGGTGTGTGAGTGTGTGTGTATGTGTTCCTGAGCGTTCATGCATTTTACCACCCATGCATTTTATGTTTCTTTTTCCTTGATATTAATAATATGCATATTATCATATGTATATAACATGCTTATTGATAAAATACAACTGCTGTGTGAAAGACAGATGTTTAGAATTGCCGAATTTAAAACGGGCCTGTGTGCCCCATTTGTGACCCTTTGAAAAAAAAAATGTTTTTTTTTGTTTCTTTGTTCGTTCTCTGCCTCCTTCTTCACAAAGGTCGACTTTATACAGATTTTCTTACCCTGATTAAAGCAGACACAGAGAAAGTGTTCCTTGGAATGGTTGCTGCATTGGAAGACTGAGCATGCATGTCATTGTGCCCAGGGGATTTGATGGAGTGATTTCCTCTAAGAAGTCCGCTAATTCGTCTTTGTATAAACTAATTACTTGTGGGGAAACATTGCACAAAGCTGCTTTGCTTCAGCCGGAATTAGCAGGCTGTCCCTAACGCTGGTTCTCATTCGCTGTGTTGTCTTGCTGAATTTCTATGCTTAACTCAGAGTTTTAGTGTCCCGATAGATGTCATATATATATTTACATATATATCATCATCATCATCATCCTCATCATCATCATATCCTTCGCAGAACGCCCCTCCAATCATGGTCTGCCTGAAAGAAACTAGGTCTCTCGTCAGTTCTAACGTACTTTCAAAATCAATGAGTTACTTTTATCCTGTACCCATTTTCGTGTTGGTCGGCCTCTGCCCCTCCTTCCTGGTATCATGTCTTTTGCGATAACTTTGCTTCCAATCCGCCATGGCACTTGATATGACCCAAATATGTTAGCTTCCTCGAGGAAATGCTGTTCATTAGCTAATCGTCCTTGATGTTCAGATCTTTTGAGATGTCAGTATTTCTTTTTTTCTTCGTCCATGTTATTTCAGCTGTCACGGAACGAATTTAAATGTACTTCTGAATTGCCAGCCAGAAATCGGACCGCATTAATAACGAAGGGAAGTTCTTTCGAAAAAACAAGCAACTTACAGTTAATTAGAGGATTGTCAATTAACTTCGGCATAGACGCCGATAAAATTGAATCCTCCAATCGGCGACACAGTTGAGGTCGTGGATAAAAAAAAAATTTTTGAATCTATAAATAGTCAGTAACAGATAGTCGCGGGTTGAATGAGAAATCCAGAGAGTGTTTTGGCTATCCGAAGGGACCAGACCTTGATTCTACATGGAGATCTGAAGGGACCAGACCTTGATTCTACATGGAGATCCGAAGAGACCAGACCTTGATTCTACATGGAGATTGCAAAGAACAGAAATTCACCTGCAATGCCAACACGGCAGCCTGTTATAGGCATGACGATGTGTGTCAAAGACATTAGTTGGCTGTATTCATGCCAGTCTGCACTCTGTTAGGATCTGAAGGTGAAGGGGAAGTCTGTCTAACTGAAAAGAAAGTCAGAAACAGGATCCCAAACCGATGTTTTGTGTCTACTGACTGACAGTCAACCATATGATCTCATATAACGTGTACCGGTTTCCTACAAGCGATCAAAAACAGAACTGAGCCTGAAACCATTGGCTTACTGCCTCATTGCCAGCACCTTATCTGGCTGCTAAGGAATGTGCAAATAATCTAGTCTGATTCAAGAGAAGAGCAGAATTTAAAACCTGAGTGTCCAAATGTGAGTAAATTGCCCTTACATGATGTTGAAAAAAAAAAAAAAACCTAATCCAATGAGCCAGAGTCCGGTTGTACTTTCATAAGCTTAAACCAGAGCACTCTGGGACTTCAAGTGAAGAAAGTCTTGATAAAGACCAGATTAACACGATCATTAATTTATTATAATTAGAGGAGCTATTTTGTCCTGCTCTTGGACTGATGTTTTGTTTGTCCTTAGGATTGTAAAACATAGTGATTTAGATTATTGTATGTTGCTTAAGTATGATCAAATAAATGTTGAAATATTAACTTCATTCTTATTATTTCAACCATAAGTATGTGTTTCGGTTCTACGAGAATATTTTTCCATCTTTACTGGAAACACATTTGGGAGCTATATAAATTGTGGGTTGGTCTTTAACTAGATATTTCCCAGGTGTCGACGTTTTCCATTTCAGTGAGTCCCACGTACCACCTAGTTCCCACAACAGGAATTGATGTCTGCTTATGAAATATCCTGTAACAAAACCCTTACATAAACCTAAAGTCGAGCCATTTCAGCAGTCTGTGGCATTACTGAGTTTTTTTATTAGTTTATTACTTTTCTATGAAGACCAGTCACATCGTTTCTGACTCATCAGCTCGAAGGCCCTTATTTTCTCTCTTAAGGACTGGAAGATAGTCCACGGCTCAATCCCATGTGTTGCTACAGGGAAGATGGGAGATAGTCCACGGCTCAATCCCATGTGTTGCTACAGGGAAGATGGGAGATAGTCCACGGCTCAATCCCATGTGTTGCTACAGGGAAGATGGGAGATAGTCCACGGCTCAATCCCATGTGTTGCTACAGGGAAGATGGGAGATAGTCCACGACTCACACCCTTGTGTTGCTACAAGGAAGATGGGAGATAGTCCACGACTCACACCCTTGTGTTGCTACAAGGAAGATGGGAGATAGTCCACGACTCACACCCTTGTGTTGCTACAAGGAAGATGGGAGATAGTCCACGACTCACACCCTTGTGTTGCTACAAGGAAGATGGGAGATAGTCCACGACTCACACCCTTGTGTTGCTACAAGGAAGATGGGAGATAGTCCACGACTCACACCCTTGTGTTGCTACAAGGAAGATGGGAGATAGTCCACGACTTACGCCCGTATGTTGCTACAAGGAAGATGGGAGATAGTCTACGACTCACACCCTTGTGTTGCTACAAGGAAGATGGGAGATAGTCCACGACTCACACTCTTGTGTTGCTACAAGGAAGATGGGAGATAGTCCACGACTCAATCCCATGTGTTGCTACAGGGAAGATGGGAGATAGTCCACGACTTACGCCCGTATGTTGCTACAAGGAAGATGGGAGATAGTCCACAACTTACGCCCGTATGTTGCTACAAGGAAGATGGGAGATAGTCCACGACTTACGCCCGTATGTTGCTACAAGGAAGATGGGAGATAGTCCACGACTCACACCCTTGTGTTGCTACAAGGAAGATGGGAGATAGTCCACGACTTACGCCCGTATGTTGCTACAAGGAAGATGGGAGATAGTCCACAACTTACGCCCGTATGTTGCTACAAGGAAGATGGGAGATAGTCCACGACTTACGCCCGTATGTTGCTACAAGGAAGATGGGAGATAGTCCACAACTTACGCCCGTATGTTGCTACAAGGAAGATGGGAGATAGTCCACGACTTACGCCCGTATGTTGCTACAAGGAAGATGGGAGATAGTCCACAACTTACGCCCGTATGTTGCTACAAGGAAGATGGGAGATAGTCCACGACTTACGCCCGTATGTTGCTACAAGGAAGATGGGAGATAGTCCACAACTTACGCCCGTATGTTGCTACAAGGAAGATGGGAGATAGTCCACGACTTACGCCCGTATGTTGCTACAAGGAAGATGGGAGATAGTCCACAACTTACGCCCGTATGTTGCTACAAGGAAGATGGGAGATAGTCCACGACTTACGCCCGTATGTTGCTACAAGGAAGATGGGAGATAGTCCACAACTTACGCCCGTATGTTGCTACAAGGAAGATGGGAGATAGTCCACGACTTACGCCCGTATGTTGCTACAAGGAAGATGGGAGATAGTCCACAACTTACGCCCGTATGTTGCTACAAGGAAGATGGGAGATAGTCCACGACTTACGCCCGTATGTTGCTACAAGGAAGATGGGAGATAGTCCACGACTTACGCCCGTATGTTGCTACAAGGAAGATGGGAGATAGTCTACGACTCACACCCTTGTGTTGCTACAAGGAAGATGGGAGATAGTCCACAACTTACGCCCGTATGTTGCTACAAGGAAGATGGGAGATAGTCCACGACTTACGCCCGTATGTTGCTACAAGGAAGATGGGAGATAGTCCACGACTTACGCCCGTATGTTGCTACAAGGAAGATGGGAGATAGTCCACGACTTACGCCCGTATGTTGCTACAAGGAAGATGGGAGATAGTCTACGACTCACACCCTTGTGTTGCTACAAGGAAGATGGGAGATAGTCTACGACTCACACCCTTGTGTTGCTACAAGGAAGATGGGAGATAGTCTACGACTCACACCCTTGTGTTGCTACAAGGAAGATGGGAGATAGTCTACGACTCACACCCTTGTGTTGCTACAAGGAAGATGGGAGATAGTCTACGACTCACACCCTTGTGTTGCTACAAGGAAGATGGGAGATAGTCTACGACTCACACCCTTGTGTTGCTACAAGGAAGATGGGAGATAGTCTACGACTCACACCCTTGTGTTGCTACAAGGAAGATGGGAGATAGTCTACGACTCACACCCTTGTGTTGCTACAAGGAAGATGGGAGATAGTCTACGACTCACACCCTTGTGTTGCTACAAGGAAGATGGGAGATAGTCCACAACTTACGCCCGTATGTTGCTACAAGGAAGATGGGAGATAGTCTACGACTCACACCCTTGTGTTGCTACAAGGAAGATGGGAGATAGTCCACGACTCACACTCTTGTGTTGCTACAAGGAAGATGGGAGATAGTCCACGACAGAGCAGGTATCGTCAACTATCTATGGACTAGTCTGACGGATAATCATGCGTCCCTAGCGCTGATCATTGCATAACTTAGGAATAAAGCTTCGTGGAGAACGTCTATGTCGTCTTTAAGGCCAAGCCGGGAGATGATGTAATCTGTTTTTCAAGAGAACAAACAGTAGAGGTACCTAGTAGCATGGAAAGACTTAGCACGTACGGAAATGCTGAATGTGCAGGAACGTCGACTGTGAAATTATAAAATGCTTCGAAACTTGCTCATACATTTAAGTGTCCTAGAACTAGCTTGTAATCATCAATACTAAGTTAATATTTCATGAAAACACCAACTTTAGAAACTATACGAAGATGTGATCAAAACACCAAAAATAAGCTCTGCGGTATCATAACCCTGTAGTAAGAGTACCCTTTTAAATTAATGATCTCTATTTTACTAATACCTGACCCCATCCACACGCACCACTTCATCCCAGCTTGATCTGACATTTCTTCCCTAACACCCCTGTCCTACCAATACCCCTCTTCCCCTTCCCCTCCCTCAATTTTACTCCCCACCCCATAATATTTCAAAGACCCTAGCTCATAATTCGTCCATTAAAATGCTATAGAATAATTTGATTCATCAAAAATTGCTGTTTAAAGTTCCGATTTCCGTCCTACTCCAACCAAGAAACCATGGCGTCTGCCGCCCTTGAACAAGTTCCGCCACCGTCTATTATCTTCCTTAGTTGAGCTTTGGCGAGGAGTGCCGAATGTTGAGTGTTGAATGACGGATTCTACACTGTGGAGACGTATTCAACCGATTTCGTGGCGCCCTATTCTCCAACCGGCTTATTTTTCCGTAATTAATTTGCCAAGCTCCGCCTCTCTCATTAGCGGTTAGCGCGCTGTTGTCAATCACTTCTCCCCAGGGACCCTAAGCCCTGGAGCTACTGGAGAAGCATCCTTTATTCAAATCCTTGGGGCTTACATTAACTCGGATTAACAAAGTGTTCAGTTATACATGCAGCTTTCTCGGGCGTCCGATAAGAACCGAACACGAGGAACCAAGAGATTCCTTGCTTGCAGTTTTCTCAAAATTTGATATGCTCATACGTGTGTATGTATACATGTATGTATGTATGTATGTATGTATGTATGTATGTATGTATGTATGTATGTATGTATGTATGTATGTATGTATGTATGTATGTATGTATGTATGTATGTATGTATGTATGTATGTATGTATGTGTGTGTGTGTATGTATATGTGCATGAGTATATATGAGAGAGGAAGTATATATATATATATATATATATATATATATATATATATATATATATATATATATATATATATATAGAGGGAGAGAGAGAGAGAGTTATTGTGATTGGGGGGGGGGGGAAATATAAGGGATTTCTCGAACACTTAATAAGAAACTGTATTTTCGTGTCTGTTTTCCCATTTAGTTTGTGAAATTTATGAGATATGAGTCCTATGTTATCTCCATATTGTCAAAACCTGAAAGGAAGCCGTGCATTCAAACTGAAATAGAGTAACACCACTTTCGTTTTCAAGTATCAGTATAGATTAACTGTATAGTTTAAAGGAATGGTGGTTTTTATTTAACCTCTCTCTGACAGACACACCTACATTAACTCAGTGTGAACAAATTGTTTTTTTATTACCTATAGATTTTCGTCCTTTTTAGGACGAAATTTTTTGTTATTTGAAGCCCCACCCTGGTTTTTGCCAGCGGTCGCAATATAGGCAGGCCATAAATATGGCCAATTGTCTGAACGCGGTTTCTGGGACCTCTCCACGGCGATCCTCATCCACATGGTGGCACTTTCTGTCATCGGGTATTTATCGCTTGTGTGATGTCCTGGTGGGGTCAAAAGTCAGTCAGTCAAATTGTCACGTCTGTCCTAAAAGTGTTGCAACTCTTTCTGACCCATACAGACGAGTCTTTTAATTAGAACGTCTACTTATAGAATGAGGCAACGCAGTAACCCTGTGGAACTGTTAGTTCACAGCCTTCTATAGCATACGCCCTCCAACCATTTTCGTGACATCATATCCGGGAGGCCGAAGTTCTTCATCGACTGGCGTGTTTACATTCATGCTCAGTTGCTGTGTTGTGGATACTGTTTCATTAACAACATTGAATCCATTTTGACTGTGAGTTGTTTTGTGTTAAGGGCACAGAGGAAGCATTAGTTTAAATTGCTGCATTGGTCTCTACAAAAATCAGTAGAAAAGTGCAGTACATTTCATGTAAGACTTTGCTACAGATGGACATAAACAGTTGATGTTAAACCAGATTTTTCCACTAAGTATATCAAGTTAATGGATCTCAGAAGCTTCAAATACCCTTCTAAGCTGATTACACTGTTGACATTTGTGTTTTATGCTGCTATGCAGAGGCTCATTTCACCAGAACTACAAGCTAAATTCATGTGCTGTAAACAGTACAAGAAGCTACGTATGTGCATTGTTACATACAGTATTCAGAAATAGTGTGTTGATGAAGTGAATGGTGTAAGGGATTTTTTTTTTTTTTAAGCACATCTCCACTGTGTGATGTATTTTTAAACAATTACCAAAAAAATTCACATTGATAAGGAACTGAATACCTTTAACACGAGGAAACTGGAAAAAACAAATGTGCAGATTAAATTGTTTAAGTAAAGACATTTTGTTGTCCTCTCTCATCTACAAACCGTACTTGTATGTTTATGAACATGTTGAGTTGTATATAATCCCTACACAGTCCAGATGAGAAATATATGCTAAAGTATTGTTATAAAAAATTGCTGTGGAAGGAAAAATTATTGCTTTAATATTGACTAAGCATAACTGGTGCACTCTAACTGTGGATAAACTGGATATTTCGGAGCAGCCTCTTCGTAAGTAAAAAAAAAAAAAAAAAACTTCATAATTTACAAACTAATCCCTCACAGCAAGTCACTTGCTCTTTACTAATTATTAATGTTGTTGCAGTGTACTGATAGTATTCCTCAATTTTTTTGTGTTTTATACACCTTTTTCTTCTCCACATTTAATGGCTGTAAACCTGGCAGAAAGTTTATGTCTGTTTATCTACATCTGCACTTATAGATATATTAACATTCTATATACTAACCTTTCGTCTTGTTTAATGGTTTAATCTTTCACTGTAGCTCTCTAGAACAATCTATTCCCTCTTTCTGATTGCACAGTCATCATTCTTCTTCTTCACTTCCTCTTTTACCGCTGTGGGTGTCGAGGGAGATATAAGGTTCTGTCTCTAGCTCTTCTGGCCGCCTCGACCATAGGCACATCGTGCTGTTGTAGAGTTTCTCTGATGTTATCCTTGCATCTTGTTCTTGGTCTACCCCGTGCTCTACGTCCTTCTTCTCTTTCCATGTATGCTTTGTATGGTATGGTGTCACAAGGCATTCTCTCTTAGCGGGCAAACCATTTCACAGTCATCATTACTTGTAGCTATATGTATTTATTATTATTTTTATTATTATTATATTTTCTAAATATTTGTAACACTATTATACTTTCTAATAGCACACATATTTATCTTCGAATGATAATTCCGATTCATAAAACGTCATGCAAATTTATTAAACTGTAATTTAATTTGTATTATTTGAATACGTATGCTTGCAGGTGGCTTTGATAAAAAACCCATAAGTAAGACATTGGCTAATCTACATTACACACACAAACTGCAGCACAGATGCACACTCAGTATTTTTTTTACTTTTGCCATTTGTAGACTGGAAGGATATGGTTTCGACACCCAGCTTCTGAGTTGAGTGCATGGCGTGACACTGTAAGCTACGTGTGTTTTTCATTGGCACAGGAGCGGAGCAACTATGGGGTGACCCGTTTGCTATGAAGCTGAAACTAGGATTACCAGATTACTCAGTATCGGCATGGGAAGCTTGCATCAACTTCAGAGCAGAGGCAGCAATCCTTTTTTCAGCTGAGCGAACTGCCAGTACTCCAGATTAACTAAATAAGGAGCTGTCGTATTCACATACGTCAAATCAGTCTTCCAAGCCAACTCACCCTTAGGACAGAATGAACTTCTTCTCAAGTCCATGCTGTGTGACGTTGGTAGTCATGTCTATACACAACCTTCTGTCTCGTTTACTTTCAGTCAACTCTGACACAGATGATCAGATGCCATGATGCCAAACTGTCTAGCATCTGTTCTCTGTGTCTTCCTCTGCCTCTCCTCCTCTCCAACTTTCCTGCCTCGATGTACTCCAGTTTTTTTCCTTCTCATCACATGACCAAAGAAAGTACATAGTCTCCGATGAGGGCAGTCAGTTCTCTTCCAGATTCAGTTCCTTTCCAGTTTCATTACTCCTTTATGTGTCGAGGGTATTCTCACCATTCGTTTATTAAACCACATTTCCGCAGCTTCCAATTAAGTTTTCACTAATTTACTAACTGTCCATGATTCACGTCCGTATATCAATGTAGGATTTATATAGCTTTTAAGAATCAGCATCAATTATGAAATGTAATTTCAGCCTACTGTGGATCCCTCGAAACGAAAGGGCAGAATTCCATCCGTCTCAGAGTTTGAAACGTCAAAGACAAAATTAAAACAATCAATGAAGTTGAACTGGAGAGAAGACTACAAAAAATACAGACCAAAGACTGTTGTGAGGCAAGGAAAAAAAGATATAGTAAGTAAAGTAAAGATCCTTTTTCACGCTTTTTAGGCGCATCGGGCATATGTGAAGTGCACCCGTATTTTTACAATCAAGTCTGCACTAGGTGGGTAATGTGGTCAGCGTTATGCCGGCCGTCTTTACTTCCCCAGCACATACATCTTGGTACCAACACAACGTTACAAATCTACGCAGCCAGCAATGGGTTTCGACTGCGGAATAAACTCGAGAACTTGGTGAAACTAACCGCAAAAAAATGATAAACAGAGGGCGGTTGGGGGAGGTGGGGGGTAAATAGATAATTACCTTGATGTCTTGGCGACATGCTTGGGGCATCACAAGAGCACTGACTTGATCCGTGATTCTGCTGGTCGTGTAGGATAGCCAATGATAACAGCCTATGCTTTTCGGCATTGGACATGATGATAATATTAATATTTCTAGGGTGAGAGGCCTGGACAGTTTTTCCACAGAAAAGTGGAGCCGGACAATTGTTTCACAGAAAAGGGAAGCCGTACAATTGTTTCACAGAAAAGGGGAGCCGGACAATTGTTTTACAGAAAAGGGGACTGGACAATTGTTTTACAGAAAGGAGGAGCCGGACAATTGTTTTACAGAAAGGGGGAGCCGGACAATTGTTTTACAGAAAAGGGAAGCTAACAATTGTTTCACAGAAAAGGGGAGCCGGACAATTGTTTCACAGAAAAGGGAAGCCGTACAATTGTTTCACAGAAAAGGGGAGTTGGACAATTGTTTCACAGAAAAGGGGAGCCGGACAATTGTTTCACAGAAAAGGGGAGCTGGACAATTGTTTCACAGAAAAGGGGAGCCGGACAATTGTTTCACAGAAAAGGGAAGCTAGACAATTGTTTCACAGAAAAGAGGAGCCGGACAATTGTTTCACAGAAAGGGGAGCCGGGCAATTGTTTTACAGAAAACGAAAGCTGGACAATTGTTTCATAGAGAAGGGGAGCCGGACAATTGTTTCACAGGAAAGGGGAGCAGGACAAATGTTTCACAGAAAAGGGGAGCCGGACAATTTTTTCACAGAAAAGGGGAGCCGGACAATTGTTTCACAGAAAAGGGGAGCCGAACAATTGTTTTACAGAAAAAGGTAGCGAAGGGCACAATTAAAATTAGGAAACACTAGGCCAGATGCCCGGCTGTAGATCCGAAGGTAATGATTTTCAAAGGTCGACTCGCTTTGAATGGGTATGAGGTAGTCTTGCGAGGTAAAGACGGCCTTCGTTAAGGTGACCACATCATCCGCCGAGTGTCGATAATGTTATAAAATATAGGTCTAGCCCTATTTGCCTAATACTCCTAAAAAGGTATCCTTTACAGAACTTAATACATCATTATGGCACTTTTAGAAAGGGCTGTAGATGTAATTTAGAAGAAGCTGTAGAAGAAGGAGTTCTAATCTGCGTCTGTCACTTGCTTAGTAATACCGGGGTAGCGGATTCTATACCAACTGCGGACTGTTTTGCCTTTTTTCAGCAGATAGCTTTGTGTTGTTCTCAACATTGGTAACAAGAACCGACAGTGCAGTGAGCAATGACAAACTGCACAACGTAATAAAATTGCCCAGTGAAGTCACAAACTACCATCAATTCGTGCGGTTTGTTTTAGAACGTACTGCAAAAGATAGGTAACTAACTTTGAAGATGTAAAAGCAGATCTGTACATATGTTTCAAAGACTGCATAAAGTTGTTAACAGTGTCCAACGCTCGAAAATATTGAAACTGGTGTAACAATTAAACAAATAGGGAAACAAATATAAATATATATTTTGCGACATACAAGAAATATAAGGAACACTTAATGGAAGCAAACAGCAGCAAAAATAATGAGCAAAGAAAACAAGTATAGTAAATAACAAAGAAATGTGCCAGACGAGGATGTGTTATGTCCCCTGATTTGTTTTCATTGTAAAGTGGGGCGGTAATCAGATCTATAGAAAAGATGTCAGGGATCGCGGCTGGTGGTCGCAATAATCATAATTGGCTCTGTTTTAATGGTGCCTGCCACTTTAGTCGTGGCAAGTCAGAAATAATGACATACAAATGTAGGATATAGTGCTTGCAGAGAATTAAATAATAGACTGTCATATCCAGTATTAGGAAGCTATAATAATTAATAAAGTTTAAGGTAGACTCGAGCAAACACAATACCATATTATCGGGCAGAGAAGCTAATTAAAATGATTTCTGATTTCAGAGTCGGCATCATATCATTCTAGGAATATAAGAAGATGCTCCGTCTTCCGCAGAAAATGCTTGAGATGTAGATACTAACTGTTCCAGCAGCACACGTCGTTCTCTTTCTCAGATACGCCTGTAATTGCCGGTTTCTCTCTTAATTTCACGTTAACACATTTGTTACACATGCCATTTCAACGAACTCGTGTCTTCTATCAAGATTCTGTCATTACTGGTCTTCACGATGTCCTCTTTGTCCAGTACGAGTGATCCTGCAGCTATCGCTTTTGTGTTTTAAAAAACTCTGCTCTTTCATTGCCTCGCACTCCTGCATATCCAACACAATAAAGCTAAGTGAGTCCCTCTAAAGTTGGAGGCCTGTTGCTTGGTATCCAGTCCTGTCACATGTCACGGACTGTATATCTACGAGAGTCCCTGTTACACTGAAGGGTTGATGTATGGTATCCACCCAATCCACATGTCCTGGACAATATATCCACATCCATGCCTGTTAGGTTGACTGTTGATGCTTGATATCCTCAGTTCCATAGATGAAATGATTTCACAAGGACTAAGACACAAAGTCAAACCGATCGGGGAAGGGGGGAGGGGGGGGGGGGGTCATGAAGAAAGGGTCTCTATTTTTCGTCAAATGAGGTTAGACCCCAACATATAATATTCCCAAATACAATACCGGATGTACATAAACAGGACAGGCAACCTTCTTTTAGAGGCAACACGTGTCTTATTTGAAAGACGACGAAAGAAACATGGCAACATGACAACTAGGAAGGTTTTTTTAACGAAATAAAGAGAAGACAAAATAAGAAAACTTTCATAGACTTTAGTTAGGGCATAAAAAGGTATCATCACACAAACTAATACAAATAGGAGTTCACTAGATACGGTGAGGCATGATCGCCCTGTCGTGTCGGCAACTTGACCATGATTACCAAAATTACCCCGTCCAGTCACTGGCACTCTGGGCAATACACTATTTTCAGTATTGCCTATCAATGCCAATAAATCGCATGTTTTTTTTTTTTTTTTTTTTTTACCATGCTAACATGTCTGGAGTTCTCAAGGTAGAACATGTATGTATTCATGTTCCGATTAAAATATTTAATGGCTAGCTGGGTACATATGCCTGTATATGCCTGTGTTTTCCTATTCTCTATATCAAAATCATCACACACACACACACACACAAAAAAAAAAAGATTCGGTGAGTTCTCTCAAAAATTGAAGCAATATTAAGACGTTCCCTATGTTTAATGGTAACAAAATGTTGAGGAGAAAGATAGTATTCACAGCAAAAAAAAAAAAATCAAGAATGAACTTAGAGCAACTATATCTCAAGAACAATTGTCTGCACTTAGCATTATGTGGCTAGAAAGTGACATGTCACGCAGCACATCTTTGATTAAATAGTCAATCATTTTGAATTTGGGAAATTCAAGAAAAAAAAAGAAATAAATAAAGTGTTTAGTTGTGACTTTGAGCCTTTCAGGAGATTTCTGTTCTTTTAGAAACACATTCATTGTTCCGATTAATAAAAATTAAACGACATTTTTATTATCCATATATTCGAACGTTTTCTGAGATTAATTAATCAGTCAGTATCTCTCTCTCTCTCTCTCTCTCTCTCTCCCTCTCTCTCTCTCTCTCTCTTTCTCTCTCTCTCTTTCTTTCTCATTCTCTCTCTCTTTCTCTCTCCCCCCTCTCTCTCTCTCTTTCTCTCTCTCCCACCCTCTCTCTCTCTCTCTCTCTCTCTCTCTCTCTTGCTTTCTCATTCACTCTCTCTTTCTCTCCCCCACTCTCTCTCCCCCCCTCCCTCTCTCTCTCTTTCTCTCTCCCTCTCCCCCTCTCTTTCTCTTTCTCTCTCCCCCCTCTCTCTCTCTCTTTATCTCTCTCCTCCCCTCCTCTCTCTCTCTCTCTTTCTCTCTCTTTCTCTCTTTTTTTCTCTCTCTCTCTTTCTCTCTCCCTCTCTCTAACTGTCTGATGTTCTGTGAGAGTAGCATTGTCTAAAGCCTGCCTAATGCGACGTGAAGATGTTTTTACTTTCCATGTACCATTGGAGTCTAGGATTGACAAGGCGTTCCACTGCTTTACATAGACAGCTGGTAGGGTTGATTGGTCTATGGTTGGAGGCATCGAAACTGTTCTTTCCTGGTTTTAGGAGAGGTGTTATTATTATTATTAATAATATTATTATTATTTGTCATCTTCTGTTTCGTCGACACAATCACCTTCTTCTCTTCTTCTTCTGTGCTTGCCATTAGAAGAGCGGTTGATACGGTATCTTGTGGTTTACAGTTTGGTTTCACCTTTCGGCCTAATATCCCAATTCAGTCAACAGTCAAATAGCTGTTTTAACGACATGCTAGTTTAAGGGTCTGTATTTCTGTCCCTTTTCACCCCCGAAACCAGCACTGGGAATCCTTGGGGCTCTCTAATGGGAACAAAAACACTGTATTAGATAACGATCACTAGACAAGAGATCTTCTCCCAAGATCAATCAATCAGACATCCCTCCATGATCAAGATTACCTGATCAAGATTACCTGGTCAAGATTACCTGATCAAGATTACCTGGTCAAGATTACCTGCCATGCATCATCAAGATGCTCTTTCTGTTCACTGATGCCCTTTTATTTTCTCAATTAAACCATTGTCTTGCCAGTCGCACTCTCGTAATAATAATTTTTAATTGGTTCTTTTCCTTTTAACCAGCAGTTTAACTTGTCTTGTTTATATTGTCTGAGGAGTCAAGGACCCGATTATAAGTCTTCAGGCGTACTGGTCTTATAGGGCTAAACTTACATTTCATAGACCAAACGTCACTTGGTGGGTGATGTCCGATTTCCCCCTTTTCCTAAAGCTTCTTGTCCACGGTTTAGTTGATTAAACGTTTCTGAGGAAGTTGGAACCTAAAACCACCGGACCGACAGGCAAACAAGTTATCAACTCCTCTATCTTGCCACAAATACACCTCTATATATTATTATCTTTCTAAGTTCGCAAATCTCAGACAGACTGGGTGGCACACACGCACAACACAATAGTTCTGTTGACAGTATGGAGATTCTGTCTGAGAACTGTGTAATTACCATAATTGTTGAACGCGGGGGGCATTGGTTGAGTACATTTTATCTTGTGTTCTTACGGGCGAGAAAACTGCGTGTTAGACAAGTTAATTATTTTGGATAATATGTCCTGTCAGAAAAATAAAGCTTCAGGTTAAAACATAAAATGAAACAGCTCTCCTAAGTAATTGAATTGATAAACAGACGAGTTTAATATTTAAATTGGCCAATAAACTGTTAGCGGCAGACATGACTGTCAAACTTGCAGATTTTCCTGTTAATTAAGATCTTGCTACAAGCGATTTCCAGTGCTTTTCTTTGAAATAGTATTTCGCACTTCTTTCAAGCGTTGTTAGACCGCTGTTTGTAAATATTTTGTAATTTTTTTGCAAGACGTTTAGCGGGAAAATAAAAATAAAATTTCGTCGCTACCAAATGCCGGTTTGTATTTTTGACAGTTTGTCTATCAATTTAAATGTGACCAAGAATTGGAATAGTTCGTCCGTTGCACTTGGTTGAAGAGAGGAGTTGTTTATATAAGCTCCGGGAAGATTTGTCGCCTGGTTGGATTTCCGTCTCGCGACACTCCGTCCATGGTTGGTCTCGCTCTAACTGAACAGAAAGAAGCAAAAGGAGACTGGAAAACGGTGAATAATTTTTACAGCTTCCACTAATGCTGACAATCGGCTTTCAGGACTTGGCCGTGTCTCTCCGCCCACTTTTTACGTGACCCGGCTCTAATCCGACCTGAGGTGACAGAAGTGGTTAACTTAGAGCACCCAGCACGTGACCTGTCCAGGGCGATGTTGTCAGTCTGTGAGATTGCATTTATTTAGCCAGACCTGAGGTGTGTCGTCTGGCTTCACTGCCTTATCTCTGCTGATCTTTATTAGACCATTTATCGAATATATTGTTGATCATGTGATCATACTTTGGTATGTTTGTTTCAATAATAAATAATACGGTTTAGAAGATTCATCGATGCTTTAAAAAAAGTAGTCGTTGTAAACTTGATTTAATGGAATTCGTAAAACACATTTCACTAGGGAAGTTTTGGGTAATACAATTATTGGGTACATTGTACATTTATTGACTACAGAATATTATTTAGAAAAAGCAAATGAACTAATGTTGTTATTAATAGTTTGTGTGACTCTTAAAACAGTTGCAGACTTTTTAAGTGTAATATTTTATATTGTTAATCACTTAGTTTGTTGTCGAACAGAAAACATTAAGAAAACAGAAAACACACAGGACAAAAGACACAAGAGATATTTAGATACGATGCAATCGATTTCTTTATTTTTCAAATAAACCGCAAAAAAAAAAAAAAAAAAATACAGCCAACTAATTCGTGCACTTTTGAAAAAAAAAAAAGTTATTTTTTTCACAGTTTCCTCATCCTAAGACATTCATATAATAGTTTGTTACATTCTGTTAATTTACTAATTTGCAGCTTAAAAAAACAAAAATCAAAGATTTCCGCTACGATGTTTTGAGTGAACCTGTCGACACGATTCAAAAGTGACTTCGGAAAAAAAATGAGTTTTTCCTACACGATATTTGTTTCCAGAATACGACGGTAGAAAAATATTGTGAAATTATTGTATCGATATCAAGTATCCTAACGATCAAGTTGTGATTGCCGATGATAGATTACCGACTACAGTAATTCTATGAAAGCCAGAGGAATGTGCAGGAAATATGATTGTCACATCATGTCTACAAAGCAATGATTGACTGTCTTTTAGAGTATTTCTGCTTGGAAATCATTAGTATTTTCTCTGTGATAAATCAGTGAACATTCCACGGCAGTTCAGTGGCGTTCTGGTTGGATCACCACAAAGTGAGGATTGTGATTACTGAATTGAAGAATTCTTGCTAAGTTGCCTACGTAAGTTTTGTGTTGACATTATCTCCTCGCTTATAGTTAATTTTCAGCTGAAGAAAATGTGTTGCGTGTAAACAATCATAGCATTGGTATATTTACATTTTGATGTTATAGTTTTAGCAAACGTTTAGTGACAAGTAATATTCAATAAGCTGCGAAGTTCCCGCCCCCAAGTATTTTCCATTCGTGGCATTTTTGCTGGGTTATTTCCTATCGATGGAAGTACGACCATCTGTCCCTAACACCATACTTAGTACATACCAACAATGGATCGTACTTGACACAATACACAAAGAAACTAGACATATCAGTGCAGACTGTCAACGATATTAAGAGATGAGTTTATTTAAACACCAGTAAAGAAATGATACATTAAAAAACCATGTGTTTTTTATGCGGATACATTTATACATTTATTGCCTGGTCATGTGGGTGAGAGATTCGGGACATGTGCCGTGACCTGATCCGTCATGTTGCTAATAGTGTATTTAGGATGAGGAATTTGCATATGTGTAGAGAGACGGAGCGTTGAGCGATGTGTAGGGAGACGGAGCGCTGAGCGATGTGTAGGGAGACGGAGCGCTGAGCGATGTGTAGGGAGACGGAGCGCTGGCGATGTGTAGGGAGACGGAGCGCTGAGCGATGTGTAGGGAGACGGAGCGCTGAGCGATGTGTAGGGAGACGGAGCGCTGAGCGATGTGTAGGGAGACGGAGCGCTGAGCGATTAGTTTTTCATTAAAAATGGTGTGGTGGCCTACAATAGATGGGAACATAGGTTCAAACCTAAACCTCCCGTCAGTAAACAAGTGTGATAGTTATGCACTAGCCACAGCTCGTAACTTTTGTTTAAAAAAAACATTATCCATCGCTTCGGCGTTTAAATCTAGTCTTCTATTTCTCTCTCATTAACGTTCGTCTTAGAGTTTCTTTTATATCTCCTGCTTTCCCTATTCCATATGGTTCCCATTTAAGTGCGTACTTTGTTGTTTTCTTTATACGTCAGCTTTCTTTTTCGTATTACTGTTGACAAAAGATTTTGTCCCATGTCGTGGGTTCAAACCCACCCTTAGCTGGACTTTGTTCAAGCATGACCTTGGCTGCCAGGTCGACCCAGCCTTAAATGGGTACCGGATACAATCCTGGGAAGTAAAGGCGCCTTTATATAGCAGTTTATAAGTCTATGTGTATCATAATCTCTTTAACTGAGTGACACTCAAAGTTACTACCTATGTAAACTTATCTGTTACTGTATGTCTTGTTTTCCTTGATTGTGGCATGCTTTTGTTCTGCTTTGGATGTCTTCAATTTTTGTGTTTGTTTTAATGGTGTTACCGCTGGGCTAACCAAGCACAGAACAATAGTATCTGAGAAATTCGTCTCCCCAGTTGTATCAGTCTAGCTAGAAGATGCCAGCATTTGTGTGAGAAAATTATGGGACAGGGATTAAAAACAAGATCCTCCACACAAACTACAACACCAGAGAGAGCTGCCAAATATTTGAATTTCAGTTTTTATTACAAAATATAAACAGCCAGGAGCAAAATTATATGAATCCAAAAAATCTGTTTGAGGAATTTTCAAACGTTAGGTATACCCGGCCTTACCGTATTTTACCAAAACCTGTACAGTAAACAAACTATTATAGTCCGTTCCAAAAGTCATGCGCAACATTTAACATTTTGTAACTCAGTTCGGTGTAAATTGTTTAAATGTGGCATGCAGTATGTTGGTAATCATATCCGTGCAGAAAAAAATTTATAATACAAGCAAAAAGTATTGTTTGTTTCGCTTTTTTGTTTATAGTAAAAATTAAAAAAAAAAAAAAAAAAAAACAGACACAGATTTAAGCCATAAATTATGATATTTTTCGTTAACGGCTTAGGGCAAAGTTGGTAAAACATGAAACTTAACACTTTTTGAGGTAACCAGTGCGAGAAACTTTGACGTCCTTTTTTTGAATAGCGAAATGGATATGTCGTATACAGCCATAATGCTGACTGATTGGCTAAAAACAAGTCAATGGCTTGGGTCAATTACTCTGTGTGTGTATTTAAAGGTACAAAATGTATTATTTCTACAAAGGTAAAGAAATTCGCTTATTTTTTTTTTTTTAAACTACAGCACA
>CAJHNH020008520.1:394944-397444 GCA_905116865.2 Candidula unifasciata | reverse complement strand
GGCCATACAAAGCCTAATACAGCTGGTCCCGTATATTACCTGTTTGGGAACAAAAAATATGTTTCCACTCAGCAGGGATCATGTTCCCCCAAGAGAAACCTGTCAAAGCCAAGTAAAGGAAGGAACAAAGAAACCAATTTCCTTAATTCTTACTGGAGAGGAGCGACATATTCACAGCAAATAATGTACTTTTTTTCAGTCGAGGTTCTGTCGCATAGCCTGGAGGTTGATCCATCAACGTGAACCCTGTCGCCACGATGGCTGGCAGGACATATTGAGGAGGAGATCTTCTACGGGACAGCGCCTAATTCCGCCTCCCGCGAACCGTGGAGAAAGGTCTCCCTCTGCGAAGAAGAATTTGAGGCGATGATTTGAATAACAATTTTCATATTTGGCGAGATTTGTGAGAAAATAAATACAGGCGCTAGATCCCCGCATCACTTCAATTAGGAGAAGGACTCTATTGAACGTAGAAGGAATACTGTGGGTTTTCCATGCACAATACAGTTCGTTTATTTCCCCCTGGTTTTATTCAACGCCTATTCTAATTAAATTAGTAGGAAAATAAATAATGGACTAAATGGAGATGTCATGGGCGACAGATTTTCAAAAGCTGTTATGGTTGTGTAAGGAGCAGGCGCGGACAAAAGCTCATGTTTTAGCCGCGGGACTGGAGCGATAGGGGAGCTCTTCAGCAGAACGCGATGGAGATTAGAAATGGACACCAGTGTCTAGTGATGTTGCAGGTAGTTCGTAAGCCGTACTTCCAGTCATCTACCCTCACGATGGCACTCTCTTTCGTTTGCACTTAGCTCGTCCTCGGGTAATGTTCCTTTACCGTTCACATTTTTATCGATGTTTCTCGTGTCTCCAGCTGAATCTGTTTCTTTCAATCCCATACATTTTTAAGCAGTGTTTTTCAACCTTTTTTAAGTGGCGCCGCTTGAATAAATGGTAAGGAGCCTCCCTCCTTTTTATTTTATTTTTATTTTCTCATTCTTCTGTTTTTAAATGTGATTAAAAAGAGAAAGACCAAAAAAAAAAAAAAAAAAAAAAAAAAAAAGTGGCATTAAAAAGTATGGAGAAACGTTCTGGTCAGAGTGTTTTCCTAATCTTTAATAAATGCGCGTATTATCCCATTATTCTGATTTTTAACGTTAGGTGGACAAACTATTAATGAAAACAAAAACGTATCTGACTTTTCGTATTTAAAAAAAAAAAAAAAAATTATAATTAAACCACATTTTTTCTTATAGGGACGCGCCCGTCGACTTTGAAAACCGCTGTTTTAAAGGTTTAGTGTGGTTGCTGTAACCCGGTATTCAAATAGGAGTTGTTGTTTTTAGGCAACAGGTTCGAGTCTTTTTGTGGTCGTTTTTTTTTTTTTTTTTTTTAATAACAAACACATAAAAACAGCCCAATTTATTGGGTGGCTGGAAAACTGTTGTAGCCTTGTGGTTAAACGTTTGTCTGTCAACCCGAAAGTTATAAGGTCAATACCCTTTAAGTCAGATTTTTTTTTCACAAGACTTGACCTAGGCTCTGAGATTAACCCAGCCTAAAATGGGTACTAAGTAGTGTCCTGGGAAGTAAAGGCGTGTGGCGTGATGATACCCCATTATCCACCGAGGCTAACTGATCTATGAAATTATGAGTTCAGCATCATATAGGCATTGTACTAATGTCTTAAAGAAGGTCCGTGTGCTAATATTGTCTATTCAGAAGTTAAATTAGCACAGAAATGAATCATTTTAACTGAAAAACACAAATCGGTCTCTTATTACGCTGAAAACCCTACAAAGAAAGTCTGTGATTAACTGCATGATCCTGTTGTTTACATAAAGCGAGTTTGTCTATACGTTTTCCAGGTGCTTCCGCAAATTTTAGTAGGCGTCTGTCTTTTGTTTAGATAACCCGGAAAAGACATTTTTTATCAGTTACCAGTCCAGAGTCTAGACAAGTTAGAATTATTCAAAACTTGTTTTACTGATTTCCCTTTTTATGAAATTTCTCATTTATTTTGACGTTACATTGTGAGGTTTGTTCTTTTTGCAGATATCCCTCATTTCAGTTTTCCTAACAATTGATTCCACTGATTATAATACTAGTGCACCACTATCTATGTGGGCTGCCCGTCTCTCTAGCGTAGTTGGCTAAACCGGATTGCGCGGTGAGCGGGTGACGCACTCCTTGTGGTCCGGGTTCACTCCCGGGGGTGGACAGAAAAGCCACATTTCTCCCAGATTTACGGTATTTAAAATGGAATCAAGGCCCAAAGGTTGCGATATCCATAATACCGAGCCTAAGGGTTAACAACTCATGGCTTCTGGATACTAAAACAAACAAACAAACAATCTATGTGGGCTACATACATCGAATGTTTCCAGTCCTGTTCCTTGTCCATGGTCCTCTACTTCTTCTTGTTATCGTTCATTTCTTCTTATCGTTGGCCGTAAACACTGGCGGAGAGTTTGAGTTGTTCGTCCACTTCTAGACTTTT
>CAJHNH020008520.1:357444-389944 GCA_905116865.2 Candidula unifasciata | reverse complement strand
AATGATAGCCATTATGGTGTTAGAAAGTGGAAGAATGGGCCTCAGTTTGAATAATGGGAAGACAGAAGTAATGGTGGTATCAAAGAAACGAATTATTCCTTAATGTGTAATAAAAGTCGATGGTGTTATTTTAGGACAAGTACAGAAATTAAAGTATCTGGGCACATGGATAAAATCAGATGGAAGATGCATAACTGAGATAAGAAACAGAATAGGACAGGCAAAAACTGCATTTTATAAAATGAAGAATATCTTGTGCAATATATCCTTGTCATTGAGAGTTGGAAAAAGAATTCTTGCTTGCTACATACATTCAGTTTTAACATATGGATGTGAATCCTGGACAATCGGTAGGCAGGCCAAACAATTTCTTGAGGCATCAGAGATGTGGTTTTACAGAAGAATGTTTAGAATACCTTGGACAGCCAAAAAGAACAACGAAGAGGTTTTGAAAGGGGCGGAAGCCCGAAGACAACTTATCACAGACATCAGAAGGAGACAGTCATCGTTTTTCGGCCATGTTATGAGAAGAGGGAAAATAGAACATCTTGTGACCACTGGAAAGATCTGTGGAAGGAGGGATAGAGGATGACAACGAGAGATGATTCATGACAGTAATGCTGCATAGCATGGAGGTGTGTCGAACTGATACATGCTGCAGGAGATCGTGGATTAAGGAGAGGCATGATCGCCCACCCCAGTTGGCAAGGCACCTGATGATGATGATGATGATGATGAGATGACGCAACAGTGTAAACTGATGGGCCTGGTAATCTAGATGAATAATCTAACTGGGAGATTTTAATCTTGAGTGAGGCCAACAGTTGCGGCCGAACTTAGAAGTGATTTTTCTCAACAACTTTAAGCAGAAAGAAGGAAGAGGGGCAATCACTGCAGATCTGAAGGGAACGGCTGAACATAGAGTTACCAGGGGAATTACAGATGTTGATTCTCAGTCGGTACTGTGGAAGGTTCAGAATGGGCCACTATAACATGAGTGTATACCAAGCATCAGCACGCCAACATTACTCATATGGGTATACTGTCTGGGACACGCAGGAGTGCGAGGCAGAGAAAATGCTGATCTCTGGCTAGACAATAAACAATGATAGGAAAACTCATTTTAGGCAAGCCAGACATTCTGTAGACTTATTATGAACGAATACTGACGGGAGATACGATGATGGGAGATACGATGACGGGAGATACGATGATGGGAGATACGATAGACTAATCATGTATTGGGTTTTTTTTTTTTTTACTTTATAATTAAATCTAAATACAGCGAAAGAGGAGCGCGTTGCAGGTACAGTACGACATGTATGCAACAGAAACAGTCAATATCGAGACCTGAAAGCCAATTTCTGTGAGAGACGGATAATCTATAGGTGTCAAACATAAAACAATGTTCCGTGTTCGAAGAGGCTCAACTACCACATGCATTAAAAAACTGGACAATCCCCACAGTGTGCCTGTCAGACAGGACCACAAACACCTGCCCACTTTGCTTAAAACTTCTAAAAGACACATGGCCTCAAGAGCAAAGTGTGCAGAGCAGGCTATGGGGAACCACGAAGTAAATACTGCTGACATGCGAGTTCATAGAAGCAACCCAACTGATGGTCTGATATGAGCATACGAAACCGAACGCAAAGAAAAAGAGACCTAAGAAATTTTCTGCGCGAGACAGACAGTTTTCAGGTGTCCAAATTTGCTAAGATATCGATTCCTAAATCAGTAATCAATAAATGACAGGAATAGAAACAGATGTCTGTATTTATTGCTGATGCAGTCCTGCTATTTCCCGTGTGGGCTTCAGGGCTCCTTGTTGAGAGCAACGATTAGGCCCATTATCATGTCGAAAAAGACGACTAATTAGGGGTGTTTCCTTCAAAAGCAAAGTGCATATGAACAGGAGGCGGGAAACAAACAGTCTGCATACAAATAAGCTAGACCTGTAAACCAGATGTTCTGGATCAAGATCACAGACCGGAAGTCAACGAAACGCTTCAACTTTTAACCGGAATTAACAGCAGGCGAACGCTGACAAGAATGAGCAGGAATCCTTATATATCGCCCTCTTCTCTCTCCCTTTTTCTCAGCGAATGGGTTGAAGTTTCTAATGTTAAAACGCCATCTCTGTTTCTCTTTTTTTTTAACCCCACAAAAAACACACACACACAAAGTTGTTTAACTGTACGTATGATTTCTTTTCTATTTCACAGCCTGTCAAAACACTAGAAATGCCAGATCTAGCAAACAGAGCAAGCCATCATGGCAGGTCTCTAACAACGGCAGTCATGGAAACAGTAGTTATACAGACGAGAGACAAAATGCGGGTCAGCAGTTTCAAAAACATGACAGTTTGAATCACGACGCAGCCCAACAAGGAGAGCTCAATACAGAGCTGGCAGAGGATGACAATGATGATTATGACGATGAGGAGAATGAAGAGGAAGGACGAAGTAAAAGTAAAAAGAAACATCGACGAAATCGAACGACATTTACAACGTATCAGCTGCATGAGCTGGAGCGTGCCTTTGAAAGGTCGCACTACCCGGATGTGTACAGTAGAGAGGAGTTAGCTATCAAAATCAACTTACCGGAAGTCAGAGTACAGGTGAGTGATTGTCTTTCGTACCTGATGTGCCTTCTTGCAGATTCGTCATCCCTCACCTACTATCTATCTATATATCTATCTAATCTATCTATCTATCTATCTATCTATCTATCTATCTATCTATCTATCTATCTATCTATCTATCTATCTATCTATCTATCTATCTATCTATCTATCTATCTATCTATCTATCTATCTATCTATCTATCTATCTATCTATCTATCTATCTATCTATCTATCTATCTATCTATCTATCTATCTATCTATCTCTCTATCTCTCTATCTCTCTATCTCTCTATCTCTCTATCTCTCTATCTCTCTATCTCTCTATCTATCTATCTCTCTATCTATCTATCTATCTATCTATCTATCTATCTATCTATCTATCTATCTATCTATCTATCTATCTATCTATCTATCTATCTATCTATCTATCTATCTATCTATCTATCTATCTATCTATCTATCTATCTATCTATCTATCTGTCTAACTGTCTATCTGTCTAACTGTCTATCTGTCTAACTGTCTATCTCTCTATCTCTCTATCTCTCTATCTATCTATCTATCTATCTATCTATCTATCTATCTATCTATCTATCTATCTATCTATCTATCTATCTATCTATCTATCTATCTATCTATCTGTCTGTCTGTCTGTCTGTCTGTCTGTCTGTCTGTCTGTCGGTCGGTCGGTCGGTCGGTCGGTCGGTCGGTCGGTTTGTCGGTCGGTCGGTCGGTCGGTCGGTCAACGGTCGGTCAACGGTCGGTCGGTCGGTCGGTCGGTCGGTCGGTCGGTCGGTCGGTCGGTCGGTCGGTCGGTCGGTCGGTCGGTCGGTCGGTCGGTCGGTCGGTCGGTCGGTCGGTCGGTCGGTCGGTCGGTCGGTCGGTCGGTCGGTCGGTCGGTCGGTCGGTCGGTCGGTCGGTTGGTCGGTCGGTCGGTCGGTCGGTCTGTCTGTCTGTCTGTCTGTCTGCATGTCTGTCTCTGTCTGTCTATCGATCTATTGGCAATAAAGTCGAAAACAGATTGGGTACTTTTAAACATATAAAGCAAGGAGTAAGTCATGGATGTGTCTTATCCCTAAACCTTTTTTCTCCATTTAGTGAATAATTTTGAGGGAAATTAAAGAGAAAGCAGTAATAAGAGTTTGAGGATACAATATAAACAATATGGGTTTTGCAGACGATTAAGTTTTGATAGCTAATAACGCAACTGATTTACAACAACAGTTGGATAATGGGAATGGAGAATGCTTAGAAAGAATTTTCCTTGAATATTTAGAAAACTAAAGTAATGGTTATATCAAAGAAGAAAACACCACATTGTGATATCTCAGTTGAAGGAAACAGGCTTAACCGAGTCAAAAAATTCAAATATCTGGAAACAATCACTACAACACATGAAAAATCTTTGGCAGATATAAAGAGCATAATAGTTTAAGTTAAGGGAGCATTTCAAAAAATGAAAAATATCTTATGGGATAAATCGCTCTCATTTAATGTCAGAAAGAGGGTGCTAAAATGTTACATAGAACCTGTTCTGCTGTACGGCAGAGAATCATAGAAGGTCAATGAACAAATTAAGAAGAATTTAGAAGCAACAGAGATGTGGTTTCTGAGACGAATGTTACAAACACCTTGGACAACAAGAGTAACTAATAACAACTGTTTGAAAGAAGCTAATGAAAGTAGATCTCGTTATACAAAAAAAAGACACTGTTCTTTGACCATGTAATGAGAAGAGGGGCACTGGAAAACATTGTGACAACTGAAAAGATCAGTGGAAAGAGGGGTAGATTCAGACCAAGAGAGATGATGATGGATGGGCTGAATGGATGGCAGGGAGAGGTATCACCAAGAGGGCTGTTCAAGGCAAATAGGGGTTGTGATCTGTTGACATGTCTGAGCGCCTACACCAGCTGGCAGGGCACATGATGAGGATCTATCTCCTTCTTCTTCGCATGTTTCTATGTCTTTACGAGTCAACCTTTCTACACCGCCACATATCTCCGTCTCCCTCGGTGTCAGTCTATGTCTTTACGAGTCAGCCTTTCTACACCGCCACATATCTCCGTCTCCCTCGGTGTCAGTCTATGTCTTTACGAGTCAGCCTTTCTACACCGCCACATATCTCCGTCTCCCTCGGTGTCAGTTTATGTCTTTACGAGTCAGCCTTTCTACACCACTACATATCTCTGTCTCCCTCGGTGTCAGTCTATGTCTTTACGAGTCAGCCTTTCTACACCGCCACATATCTCCGTCTCCCTCGGTGTCAGTTTATGTCTTTACGAGTCAGCCTTTCTACACCACTACATATCTCTGTCTCCCTCGGTGTCAGTCTATGTCTTTACGAGTCAGCCTTTCTACACAGCCACATATCTCCGTCTCCCTCGGTGTCAGTTTATGTCTTTACGAGTCAGCCTTTCTACACCACTACATATCTCTGTCTCCCTCGGTGTCAGTCTATGTCTTTACGAGTCAGCCTTTCTACACCGCCACATATCTCCGTCTCCCTCGGTGTCAGTTTATGTCTTTACGAGTCAGCCTTTCTACACCACTACATATCTCTGTCTCCCTCGGTGTCAGTCTATGTCTTAACGAGTCAGCCTTTCTACACCGCCACATATCTCCGTCTCCCTCGGTGTCAGTTTATGTCTTTACGAGTCAGCCTTTCTACACCACTACATATCTCCGTCTCCCTCGGTGACAGTCTATGTCTTTACGAGTCAGCCTTTCTACACCGCTACATATCTCCGTCTCCCTCGGTGTCAGTCTATGTCTCTCAGTTTGTGTGTGCATGCATCTCTGTATGTATTGGTTGATCTCTATATCTTTCTGTCGTGTGTCTCTCCATCTCAATATGATTTTTATTCTCTCTCTCTCTCTCTCTCTCTCTCTCTCTCTCTCTCTCTCTCTCTCTCTCTCTCTCTCTCTCTCTCTCTCTCTCTCTCTCTCTCTCTCTCTCGGTGTGTCTCTTTATTTCCTGTCATTATGTTTATCTTCATTTATCTTTACATTTCTCTATATACTCATCTTTCCCTCCCTCTATCACTTTCTGTCTTATCTTTCTCGGGAATAAAAGAGAAGTTAAAAAAAGTGAAATAAATTAAAAAGAAGTGAAGTGAAAAAAAATTAAAGAGAAGTAAAGTGAAATAAACTAAAGAGACGTAAAGTAAATTTAATTAAATTAAAGAGACGTAAAGTGACAAAAATTAAGGAGAAGTAAACTAAAGTGAAATATTTTAAAGAGAAGCAAAGTAAAGTGAAATAAACTAAAGGGAAGTAAAGTAAAGAGAAATAAAGTAATGTGAAACAAATTACAGAAAAGTTTAGCAAAATAAATTAAGGGGAAATTAAGTTAAGTTAAATAAATTAACGAAAAGTAAAGTTAAGTAAAATAATTAAAGAGAAATAAAGTGAAGGGAAATAAATTAAAGAAAATTAAATAAAGTGAAATAAGTTAAAGTGAAGCAACATGAAATAAATTAAAGAGAAGTAACGTAAAGTGAAATAAATTAAGGAAGAAAATATCAAAATATAAAAAGGTTATAGAAAAGTAAAGTGAAATACATTAAAGAGAAGTCAAGTAAAATTAAATAAGTTAAAGAGAAGTATATTACTTGAAATAAATTAGAGAGAAATAATGTTTAGTGAAATAAAGTAAAGTGAAATATATGATTATTAAATTAGGTGAAGTCAAAAAAAATTTAGAGAACAGTGAAGTAAACTAAATTTAATTAAAAAGACAAAAAGTAAAATGAAAAAAAAAATAAATAGAAGTAAAGTAAAATAAATTTAAGAGAAGTAAAGTAGATTAAAATTAATTAAAGAGAAGTAAAGTGAAATAAATTAAAGAGAAGATAAAAAATGAAATAAATGTAAGAAAAGTTGAGTAGAGTTTAAAAAAATTAAGAAAAGTAAAGTTAAAAAATTAAAGAGAAGTAAAGTAAAATGAAATAAATTAAAGAGAAGTGAAGTAAAGGGAAAAAAGTAAAGAAAAGTACAGAAAAGTTAAAAAAAAAATTAAAGAGAAGTAAAGAAAGTAACATACATTAAAAAGGATTAATATAAACTGAAATAAATTAAAGCAAAGTGAAGTGAAATATATTAAAGAGAAGTAAAGTGAAATAAATTAAAGAGAAATAAAGTAAAGTAAAAAAAAAATACACAAAATTAAAGTGAAATTAATTAAAGAGAAGTTAAGAACAGTGAAACAAATTAAAGGAAAGTAAAGTGAAATTAAGTAAAGAGAAAAAGTACAGTGAATAAAATTGAAGAAAAATAAAGTAAAGTGATATAAATTAAAGAGAAGCAAAGTGAAACAAATTAAAGAGAAGTAACGTAAGGTGAAAAAGATTAAAGAGGAAAACAGTAAAGTGAAAAAAAAATTACATAAAAGTAGAGTGAAATAAATTGAAGAGAAGTAAATTAGGTTAAATAAATTAAAGAGAAATAAATACAATGGAAATAAACTAAAGTGAAATACAGTGAAGTAAAAAAAAAATTAAAGATGAGTTAGTTAAAGTGAAAAGAAAAATTAAAGAGAAGAAAGTAAAATTAATTAAAGAAGATAAAATAAATGAAATAAATTAAACTGAAGTAAAGTGAAATAGATTAAAGAGAAGTAAAATAAAGTGAAATAATTTAAAGTCACTTTCACTCAATTATACTAAACAGAAGTTAAGATAAGTTCAAATAAATTAAAGAGGAAACATTTCGTCCCTCGTCGTTTTAAGGATTAAATTTGTAGCTATTTGAAACCCAACTCTGGCTTTTGCCAGGGGCTGCAATATAGCCTGGTCATAAATATGGCCTAAAGGCTGAACGCGGTGATCCTCATTCACATGGTGGCACATTGTGTCATCGGGTGCTTATCGCTTGTGTGATGTCCTGGTTGTGTAGAAACTCCGTCAGTCAAGAGAAGTAATGTGAGCTAGTCGGTTCTGTGGCTAAGTCGATGCGAACGCTTCGTAATGCGGGGGTTCCGGGATCGATTCCAGCTGCTGGCCATGCGCCTTGCGTCGGTTTCGACAGTGGTATCAAGAAAGCCGACCGCCCAGGAAGCAATGGCAAACTACTGGACGTAAATTTGCCTAGAAAAACCACACAACAGCCAGGGGCTGTTGGGGTTGGTTCTGCAACGTCCTGTAAAGGATACGCAACTAACCTAGTGTGAGTTAAAAAACATTAAAGAGAAGTAAAGTAAAGTGAAATAAATTAAAGAAAAGTAAAGTGAAATAAATTAGAGAGAAGTAAAGTGAAATAAATTAAAGAGACGTTAAGTGCAGTGAAATAAATTAAAGGGAAGTAAAGTAAAGTGAAATAAATTTTTGAGTAGTAAAGTAAAGTGTAGGCTCGATAAAATTGAAGCGAAAAAAAGTAAAATAAATTAGAGAGAAGTAAAGTTAAAAAAAAAAAATTAAAGAAAAGTAAACTGAAGTGAAATAAATTTAAGAGAAAAAGTAAAGTAAAATAAATTAGAGAGAAGTAAAGTTTAAAAAATTAAAGAGAAAAAAATTTAATTCAAATAAAACCAAGAAACACCCACTATCCTTACGTCCTTATTAGGACGTAATTTTTTGTTATTGGAAGCCCCACTCTGGCTTTTGCCAGAGGCCGCAATATAGGCAGGCCATACATATGGCCAAATGTCTGAACGCGGTTTCTGGGACCTCTCCACGGCGATCCTCATTCACATGGTGGCACTTTGTGTCATCGGATGTATATCGCTTGTGTGATGTCCTGGTGGGGTAGAAATTCAGTTCAGTTCAGTTCAGTACTCCCACCCCACCCCGAGTTAACACCCAATGCTTGTGGCAGGTAATGAGCTAAAGAAGTCATTGGAACCATCAATGGTATTTAAATTCTAGCGACGCAGTAGCAGCCAATTGCTCTGTTATCACATTGTTAGCAGTCAGAGCTTGTGGCAGGCAAAAGAGTTGAAGACGCCGCCGTTCGATTTAGCAAACGGAGTTAGATTTTAGCGGCGCCGCAGCAGCCGGTTAACCAGTTAATATTCCCCAGTTAGCTCTCAGTGCTTTCCTATCAGTGGTGGAAATTAGCGACGAAGCTTTGACGAGAACACACCCGATGACATATCTGAGTGTGAAGTTTGATCTGGAAACTACATTTACCGAAGATGGGAAATTGTATAAAGAAATTAACATTAGATGCAGTAAAGAAAACCAAGTATTGGGACAGCTAGCTCCCCTCTTACAGCATAAGACAATCCCAATCAGCACAGAGAGACATCTTATTCAAAGCATATTTATTCCAAATCTGTGCTACCAGTGCCAGACATGGTCACTCACAACAAACCATAAAAGAAAATTAGTAACCATGGAAATGAAATGTCTGAGAAGGACTGTAGGAGTGACCATAAAAGATAAGATCAGGAATGAGATCATAGGAGAAAAATTCGGCACAGAACCAATTCTAAATTACATACAAAGACAGCAAGTAAAATGGTTTGCCCACTTAGAGAGAATGCCCTGTGACACCATACCATACAAAGCATACATGGAAAGAGAAGAAGGACGTAGAGCACGAGCTAGACGAAGAACAAGATGGAAGGATAACATCAGAGAAACTCTACAACAGCACGATGTGCCTATGGTCGAGGCGGCCAGAAGAGCTAGAAACAAAACCTTATATCTCCCTCGACACCCGCAGCGGTAAAAGAGGAAGTGAAGAAGAAGATGAAGAAGAAGTTTGATCGCTGTCTGTCCTTCAAAGACCATGTCGACCATATTATAAGGAAAGCCCGTAAAGTTTATTAGCAATGAGGGTCCTAGCCGCGGCCAGCATTTAGCAGAGACTGGGTGTGCTGCTTTTCCAGGGACTAGTTCTTTCTCTAGTCGAATATACTTTAGCCATACTTACTGTCAGCGATACTCAGATTGAAAGACTGGAAAAGTTGCACAATAAAGCCATGTGCATTATTCTAGTCTGCACAAAAGACATCTCTTGCATAGAAATGAGATACCTTCTTGACTTCTCGACAATGCATAAAGGGATGAAGATCTGGAGGACTCGTGCAAACCTACAGATAAGCTTGGATTTGAACCACCCTCTGCACAATGTTCTCTTTAGGAAAAAGAGCAACAGGTTGAAAGGGGGCAGATCATGACTTGGTAGGGCAGAGGACGATATCATACAGTTATGCAGTCTTATAGTCATCAACCTCGGCTAAGAATAGATACCTGAACCCCAAGTGCTCAAATGCTTCTTTTGCTGTGTTGCCACGCTTCATAGGATCTGTCAAGGGCAGGATCCAGTTCCTGGTAACACAGAGGTCCATGCGCTAGTATGTGAACATTCAGATAAGGTGGACGTGCTTATCTACACAGAAGCGTCCGTTGTGCGAGGACAAAAAAGTGCATGGGCGTTTACTGCGTGCTCTGCAGGTAGAACAGTCCATGAGGGCAGCGGTGCCTTCTGTATGACTACTAACAGCATGACAATGGAGATGATGGCGGTAACAATGTGGCTTGCATCGCAGGGCTATTCTCACGAGTGTGAGCTGAGGAATTCCATTAGCATGATCTGGCTGGTCAATGCAGGCTTTGTACGCAAACAGTGGATCGAATCATTGCAAAACTCCACTTTATCTTTGTCTCAGGTCATGCAGGTGTTGTTGGCAATGAAAAAACACACAGATTAGCCGGCTCCTCTTTATTTACAGAGGGCTGATCCATGGATCATGCCTACATTGGTAATGCCATAAGAGAGGCAGGACGTTCGGATTATTTTGGGAGCAGCACATCCACATCTTTGCTAAGAGTGCAAGAACTCGGAGTAAAGATCGGCACAGCCAGGCACAAGTAGCACACCGGACGCACGAGAAGTCTTGTCAACCAATGTAGGACTGGGTCTATCAACCGCGGGGCGCTGATGTATTTGTTGACGAGGGAATCTGAGCACCTATGGACGTGTCCGGAGTGTCGTGATATAACCCAAATCATAACTCGTAACTCTCTGCTTGCGGCAGATGAAGAGTTAAAGATCAAAATGGATTTAACAGAGTGAGTTAAATTCTAGCGGCGCCGCAGCAGCCAATTACCCAGTTAACATTCCCCAGTTACCTCTCAGTGCTTTCAAATCAAATTATTTTTCTCGCCCCGACAAGAACACAATTACCTCTTGTTATTATGGGATATTTTCTTCTATTCATTATCAAAACTGTCAAAGTGTCATACACCATTGACAGTGCGCCTACGTAGACAGCTCAAACGGACCAATCCGTCTTGTAAATTGACTAGGTTTTGTAAAGTTTTGCTTGAAAACATTAAAGTATGACATTGCACATAGCGATACGTCAATTAATGAACACACCGCCTCGGGACCGCTTATTTTCACAAGATTCATTTAAGGTAATTGAATTTCCTAACCAATTACTCTCTGCTATTTCCCGGGCTATTGTTGTCTGAATATAAGGGCAAACGCATGATTGCATTCATTTTCTCCTGCATGGATTCATGGTGGTAAGAGGTGATGATGATTCAGATCAGGTCTTTAGGGCCTACAGGCGACAAATTGCTGGAAATTAGGGGTGGTTTAGAAAAGGCATACCTGAGTGAAATGTGGGCTCAGTGTGTGGTGGTTTGTCTACAGCAGTTGGTTGAGGAGGGTGTTTAGAAAATGTTGATCTGGCTGTCAGAACGAGGGGGCCTGGCTGTCATGTTTGACGTGAGAAGCGACGAGATTTTGCTCAATCAACAGGGCCGCATTTTATTTTATAGGAGTATTGACGCCGTCCAAAGGGGTGACATCAATTTTCCGTAATTGATTTTCTTAGACATCCATTATTATTTTTTTTTTTTTTTTTAATTTCTTTTACTGAACGTTATGTGACACAATAAAGGGTGTCTACAGAAGTTAAAACGACTGGTAAATGTCCCTTAGAACAGTGTTCATCAGTCCGTAGAATGTGGCTCACTGGTGGTCGTCACAACATTCAGCTTAATTATGTAACGGGGTAGGGTAGTTGGGTTTTTTCCCTCACTGTCTGTAGGAATTAACAAATTCAAGGCTTACTGTTTGTGTGAAAAGACTTTCTCAGTCATGTCAATAAAAAAAAATGTTTACAAAAATAAAATAAAAAATAAACGGAGAAATCGAAAGGATGTTTTTGTAGCGCTTGGTCAAAAACCACTTTCCAACTTAGTATATCAGGTCGTTTAACTTCTAAACGGCAACAAATGATGCATTAACTGACAAGTGTCATTTTTGTGACATCGGATTTAACACATACAGACAACAGGAAACAAAAACTACTGTGTCTACATTTGTTCTGTTTCATTGGTTATGTGTCAGGTAGGCCCCGACACAACATCCCGTGTTTTGGTGGGCTGTTGGTGTATACAGTTTGAGGACCACTGATATCGAATATCCCTATGAAAATACTCATTGGTTCTGGTGCCTATTGTGTGTGTGTGTGGGGGGGGGGGACGAATCAACCACTGACTCCTGAACAAGCATGATGACTAATTAGGAGTTTTCTTAAATGTCATTTGTTGACCTGACAGGTGCATATCGCAACCTAGCTTTGAACCACAACACACCGGGCCTACTGCTCTTTTAAGCGCGAATTCATATTGATATGGCGGGAAAAACCAAACTTGTGTACGTGACCATCAGTCTCTGTGGACCATGTAGTTGTGCCCCTGATTTTATGAACAACATCTTTTGTTACCGGAAAGTCCAATGTCTAAGTGGCAGCCTCTGCCTGATAGTCCACATAAAACGTTGATACTCTGTCGTTCCGAGGCTGGTTTTCTTTCAGACGTTTTATGTCTATAGCTTGCTGCATTTTGGCTTCTTTGAAACTGCGACTGTCCGTCTTTCACCGTCTGCTTCTAAACCAGTCGTCTGCAGTTGATCTCTCCCAAGAGTGTGATAGTGTTATGTCAACCTGGACTCACATGGGTGTGATACATGGGCAATAAGCACACTGTTGTAGTAAAGGTTAAAGTGAAGAGGATCGATTTATTGCGTCAGGTTTTATCTAGGGTAACTTGGTCTCTTTCCGTGAAGCGGCTGATTGTCTGCCGAGTGTGTTTCACTCAGCTTTAACGGCCTCGACGATCTTCATAGATTCTCCGTAAAACTGCACCAGTGAACTCAACGACGCGTCTGTCAAGAGAACCTATGATCTTCAGAGCAAACGACTCGACCACTTCGCCAGCGAGACTCCCATCGAGCTACCGTATCATAGCAAGCCAGCTGACAAATGCTGAGGTCTCTAAGACGAGCTAAGAATATCGTCCTTGGCGGATATAAAAATGAACGAACCAGTTCTCTATTATGAGTTATACGTTTAACGCAAAGGTACCCCACCCACCAATCAGATGTCTTTCTTAAATGCTCATTGTATTCTGTACATAGTAGTATGGTCTGATGTGTTTTTAATTGTTTCCGAGTTTGTCATTTGATTGGTTTGAGACTAATTCTCTCCTTTTTTCCGTAACTGTGGATTGCAGACTGTACAACAGACAGGGCTACGATGACATCTGTTTTTAGGGGTGGTCTGTATGTTAATACACTTGTTTCCACAACGAGATGCATTCGTCATCTATAGGTGATTGGTTTGACTCCTAGGTCGACAACTATAGCTTTAGATTTTTATGTTGTCTAGTGTTTCCTTCAATCTTTTTACGTCTTTCTATGAAGACAAATGAATTCATAGTCTGTTTATTACATAACATTTCCACAGCCTCAAGGATTCCCCCTCTGTTTATTAATTTGGCCAAATAAGAAGTTTAAATAATTTGATCAGAAAGATTTAATTCACACAGTCAATGCTAGTGGATAATTTTGAAATGATATACACATCAGAACATTCAGTGACAAATACATTTGATTAGAACAGACATGAGAAGGCAACGACATCAAATGAGATACAAGATAACGAATGAACGAACGAACGAACAAACAAACTTTATTTTCAAGGGGTTAAGAATTGGGCACGTAGGCCCGTCTAACATTCTGCCCTTTCACTCTGCTCCTTTCATACAATTTTAATTTGTACCACATTTCATAGTAAATAATAATAATATTAACAATAATAATATTCATAATAATAATAAAAAGAGGAATACAAAATTTAAACATTTAAGAAATATAGAAAAGAAAACAATTAAAATATCTAAGTCTTAATTACAAAAGCTGACTGACTGACTGACTTTCTACCCCACCAGGACATCACGCAAGCGATAAACACCCGATGACACAATGTGCCACCATGTGGATAAGGATCACAGTGGAGAGGTCCCAGAAACCGCGTTTAGCCTTTGGGACATATTTATGGCCAGGCTATATTGTGGCCCCTGGAAAAAGCCAGAGTAGGGCTTCAAATAACGAAAAATTGCATCCTAAAAAGGACGAGTATTATTACAAAAGCTGGAGTGTGCTCTAATTTATACTGACATTACTTGAACGTTGTAAGGAGTATAATAATAAGCTTGTTCAAAAAATGATGTAAGTCATACAGGTTGCATAAAATAAACATCATTAAAACCAATTATATTTTAGTTACAAACTTTTGAATGCGTTCGACTGCAGTTTTAAACAATAATAACCTTCAGTTTTTACCCCCCCCCCCCCCCCCCCCCATGGAAATACATCATAGCCTTAACATACTATAATCAATTATAGGGAGTATATAGTCTGTAGTGAGATAATATTCAAATAGTTTCCGGTTGTATCTATAGGGGTTATTGATATTTTTTATTTCCGGTGGAAGATGATTCCACAGCTGAGCAGCAGAGTACGCTAAACTTGTTTTATATAGGTCTATTCTAGGTTTAGAGATATGTAATATGTTAAGGCGTTTGCTATGTCTTCCATTGTATTTAAGTAATTGCCAAAGGTAACATGGAGAATTTTTAGATATGATTTTCTTAATAAGTTTAGCTTTATTGAATAGTAGGCGTTCCTGGAGCGATAATAGCATGAGTTCTTTATATAGGTGCGAACAGTCACTTCCATGACTATTAGCTATTAAACTAACAGCCTTTCTCAGCCGTTTCATGACTGAATTTGCACATCCATCCCATATTTCGGAGCAACAGTCTATGTGGGTCTGAATATGAGAAGTATAGACTAATTTCCTAGAGTTTTCATCCAGAAAGTGTTTAATTTTTGCTAGTTGGTATACCTTTGTAGCAGTTTGCTTAACAAGTGTTTGCACATGGGAGTTGAAGGTAAGATTCCCATCAATGATCAGGCCTAAAGTTTTGTGCACAGTTACACTTTCTACTGGTGTGTTACCTAGGTAGAGTTGAAGGGTTCTATGAGAGTTTAAAGTGCACAGTTTTTGTTGTTATTAACATAGATTTTGTCTTACTTATGTTGATTTGCACACGGTTTGCGTAGCTCCAACTAAATACATTGTTTAATTCTTGTTGCAAAGACACCTCTAGTATATTACACGTTCGAGCATTTGTATAGAGGGTACAGTCATCAGCGAATAAATCGCACGACGACGACAGACTTAAGGGCAGATCATTTATGTAAAAGCAAGGAGATACCAAAGATAAACTCCCAAATTGATTGACCACAAGGCATCATGAGCACAACACATGTTCCCTGACACAAACACATACATGTGCACACATACAAAAAAAAATGTATATATTTATGTATATATGTATGAGTGATTGTAGTTATATGTGTGTGTGTATCATCAGGTAGCAAATCCTTTGCAGAACGTCGCTCTCATCATGGTCTGCCTGAAAGAAATCCGGTCTCTCGCCAGCTTTCCCGCCTCGTGTACTTCAAGGATTCACTTATATCCTATTACCATATTTGTGATGGTCGGCCCCTGCCCTCCTTCCTAGTACGATACCTTCTGCTATTATTTTTTCTAGTCCGTCGTGGTGCTTGATATGACTAGAATATTTCAGATTCTGAGACAAGATGTTGTTTATTAGCAAATGTTCCTTGATGTTCAGATTTTTTAAAATATCAGTATTTCTTTTCTTCGTCTGTGGTATTCTGAGAATATTTCCATAATGTTTCAACTAAAAAGCCACTATCTTCTCTCTTAGGGAATGCGAGATAATCCACGAATCACATCCGTATGTTGCTACAGGGAAGATGCATGGTGTCAAAATTTTAATTTTGATTATGTATAAATATGACATTTTCATCATCAGCATTTGGTGTACAATAATTTGTCCGAATATTTGTCCGAGATATGAAACCTAATACAAAAGGCAAGTGCACATTCTTGCACTGGTCAATTTTTTTTAGGTGAAAAGAAATTAAAAATAATACTTCACTTGAGAATGTTAAATCTAATGTCAAACCAGGTCTGCTGTATGGAGTGGAAACATGGAGAACAACTAAGGCAATTAAGAATAAACTACAAACATTTACTAACTGGTGCCATTGCAAAATAGATGGAAATAAATGATATGATAGAATCACTGGTGTAGAGCTTTGGGGCAGAACTAAACAAGTTACAGCAGACAAAGACTAAAAATATTAGTAGTTGTTGTAGTAGTAATAATAATAATAGTAATAATAATATGCTAAGCTGAAAATGAATAAAATAATATTTTCTAAATTTATTGGGTCTGGTCGCCCACCAAATTTGTTTTATTAGGTTTTTGTTTGTGGGGGTGGTGGAGTGGGGATGGGGGGGGGGGGGGGGGGGAGGTGACGACTCACCCCCTACTAATATTTTCCTAATAGGATAGGATCTGGCCTGCCCAAATTTTTTTTTCATTTTGTGTGTGTTTGTGTGTGTTTGTGTGTGTTTGTGTGTGTTTGTGTGTGTTGTGTGAGTTGTGTGTGTTTGTGTGTGTTTGTGTGTGTTTGTGTGTGTTTGTGTGTGTTTGTGTGTGTTTGTGTGTGTTTGTGTGTGTGTGTTGTGTGTGTGTTGTGTGTGTTGTGTGTGTGTTGTGTGTGTTTGTGTGTGTTGTGTGTTTGTGTGTGTTGTGTGTTTGTGTGTGTTGTGTGTTTGTGTGTGTGTGTGTTTGTGTGTGTTGTGTGTTTGTGTGTGTGTGTGTGTTTGTGTGTGTTTGTGTGTGTTGTGTGTGTTGTGTGTGTGTGTGTGTGTCAGAAAATGTGTTAGGTGTGTAGGGAGAGGGAGGGGGGAACTATTTTCCTAATGACGGCCATCGAGTTACAGTCGCATGTTTAACATGATTTTATGTTTGGTCTGTCTAAGTATTTTTGCCCCTTGGCCAGATCATATTCCAATACTTGACACACACATACACACACACATACACACACACACACACACACACACACAAGCACGCAAGCACACTACTAGAAAGTTGGAAATAAAGTTGGTTGCATATCCTCTACACTAGTCTACAGGACGTTGCAGAAACAACCGAGGAATTATTAATATCATTGTGTGTGAGTGTGTGTGTGTGTGTATGTGTATGTGACGGGCTTTTTTGGTTTTACTAAGCAATTTTACGTTTAGTAGTTCTTCAGTACTCAGCGGTCGGCTCTTTATACCATTGTCAAAATAAATGCAAGGCTGTCTGCGTTCACATCGACTGCAGCCGGAATCGAACCGTGTACTACGGAATTACGAATCGCGTTGGCAACGCCTAAGCCACAATCACAGATTTGCAAAATACCTATTTTAATATGTAAATATAGCGTGCCGGCGTCAGAGACAGACGTGACGCATTTTCCCAGCCGGCAAGACAGAGAGCACAGATGCGCTGCCTAAACTTCCCGCCTTTTATCCGGCCAGATTTTCTCCCTAGCAAGATGAGAATAGAATTGAAAGATTTAGCCAAATTAATAAAATTTGCTCCCGCTAGAAACTGCTGGGGCATTTATGGTTCCATTATCAAGTCTTTAGTCGAACGGACAAGATGGCAAAAGTGAGGGCGCTAGCTATTCAGATCAAGTGAGACGTTGGTAATGCTATTACAGATTTCAGAGAGCAAAGCCGTCATTAACTTCATCCCGACCATAGACCCAAGCTATTTCAGTGAACCTTTCTTTAAAAGCTATTCTTGCGAAGAAACGACAAAGAGATGGTCTCTTTAGTATTAGCATTCATGCCAAATTGAATTATCCAAGGCAGAGAATGGTGTGGGAGTGAAACAGGGGTGAGAGGAGAAGCGAGAGAAGGTATGGGGGAAGAGTCTGGCCTGCGGTTAAGAGAATTGGGTCTATCTCAGTCGATGACCCTAATTGGCCAAGGCTCATCTGTGTTGAAACCCCTCAGTGAGACCCTCTTCAGACACAGAATCGGCTTAATTAGAATGTGTGCCGAGTTGTGAGCCAGACGTCCCACGGTGAGCCATTGATAGGTGCTTCAGACCACACTCCAACTTTTGCCCCAACGTCACGGTGTGTACATGGTCACACTGACCAACCTTTGACCGCTACTGACCATCCATGACAGGTGATAATTGGACGCCCCCACATGAAAGACCCTATTTTTTCCTAATGCCTTCTGCATGAGGTCAGACAGGAGTCGAGTTTGTGCAGAAAAAGAGTTTTACTGTTCTGCGACACGGGAAAGCTTAATTGTCCCCTTCAGAGATCCAAGAATGGAGTCCAGTGAGATAAACACCCCTCAGCGTCCATCTGTTGACCACTTGTGGTTGTCCAGAAAACGTCCGTGCGAATGAATTCCATTGAAAAAGCATTTAATATATCACTGACTTTTCTTATTTTTATTATTATTAGGGTTAGTTGCGTATCCTTTACAGGACGTTGCAAAACCAACCCCAGCAGCCCCTGGCTGTTGTGAGGTTTCTCTAGGCAAATTTACGTCCAGTAGTTTGCCATTGCTTTATGAACGGTCGTCCCCCTGATACCACTGTCGAAACCAAGGTAAGACGCATGGCCAGGAGCTGGGATCGAACCCGGCACCCCGGCATTACAAAGCGTTCGCATCGACTTACCACAGAGCCGACCTTCTTCTTATTATCTGCCCTTTATCCCCCACTAGAACATACTCTATTTTCTTCACTTAATTCACTGGATTTTTTTTTCGTTTTTCACTCCAAAGCTCAAAATGACTGATTAGGTCATAACATTTAATCCCTCTATTCTGTGCAGACATCAGTTGATGAATGTTAGTAGATTATTAGTAATTGATCTAGATGTTCTCCGTGTTTCACATACACACAGCGGAACTGATTTAACAGTAAAGATGACCATTTGAAGTTTTTTTTCAACTTCATTTGATAGACTTCGACTTCTTCTTAAAATCCATGCCATGCCAGTCATGTTTATCCACAACCTTCTGTCTCTGGTACTTTCAATTAACTGACACAGATGAGCTTCCATGACATGATGTCAAATCGCCCAGCTTCTTCTCACTCGTTCTTCCTCTCATTTGGCTTTGTGTATTCGTATTTTCATATCACTGTCAGTTTCCTCATCTGGGTGTGACTCCATATCTTGTAGTTGCATAACCTCAGTCAAACAGGACCCTTTTCCACGTCTTCGGGCCTAATGAGCATATAGGGCTAGACCTATATTTTATAGACCAATAGCAATTTGGCGGGTGTTGTGAAAAGCATCACGCCGGCTGCCTTTACATCCCGTGACTTTACCTGGTACCAGTTTAAGACTGATGTCAAGCTTATTAAAAAAAAAAAAAAACTCTACCATCGTTCGGATTCAAACCCACGATATTCAGATCCGCAGGCTTGTGACACCCCCTTCCCCCCCCCCCCCCCCCCCCAAATGTGGATTATTGATTTTCTGTCTTACTCTCATTATATTTTTTCTGCCTGTATCTGTGTATGCCTGTCTGGCGGTCTTTTTTTTTTTTTTTCTTCTATCTGTATATTTCAGTCTATCAGTGATTGTGTTTATTCTTGAAACCACCTGTCTGTCTTTGTCTGACTGTCCATTATCTACTTGGCCAGATGTCAGTTTCCCTATGCCGTATAGCATGTATACAAAACACAACCATAATTTTGATTTTCGAAACAAAGTTAAAATCCACAGACAATCTGGCAATCAAAAATCCTGATTTACTTTTTTGTGTGTTAATAATAATATTTTAAATCTTTTTAGGAAAATGTTTAATTAGAAGGCTTTTACGATGACATTTCTCCACATTCTAAGCGTTCAACAAATGAAATGTATTTAGATGCAACTTCTGAAATGCAACAAATGTCAATTTACGTTAGAAGTAATAAAGAATATTAGTTAATTATTTCTTTGTGAGTATATTTAAATTCATTGGAGATGCTTTTTATTTATGACTTCTTTGTCGTCAAAACTTTTTCTTATGAACTTCTTATTTTTTCTTCTGCTGCTGCTTGTTCTTCTTCTTCTTCTTCTTCTTCTTCTTCTTCTTCTTCTTCTTCTTCTTCTTCTTCTTCTTCTTCTTCTTCTTCTTCTTCTTCTTCTTCTTCTTCTTCTTCTTCTTCTTCTTCTTCTTCTTCTTCTTCTTCTTCTTCTTCTTCTTCTTCTTCTTCTTCTTCTTCTTCTTCTTCTTCTTCTTCTTCTTCTTCTTCTTCTTCTTCTTTCTTCTTCTTCTTCTTCTTCTTCTTCTTCTTCTTCTTCTTCTTCTTCTTCTTCTTCTTCTTCTTCTTCTTCTTCTTCTTCTTCTTCTTCTTCTTCTTCTTCTTCTTCTTCTTCTTCTTCTTCTTCTTCTTCTTCTTCTTCTTCTTTCTTCTTCTTCTTCTTCTTCTTCTTCTTCTTCTTCTTCTTCTTCTTCTTCTTCTTTTTCTTCTTCTTCTTCTTCTTCTTCTTCTTCTTCTTCTTCTTCTTCTTCTTCTTCTTCTTTTTCTTCATTTTCTTCTTTTTCTTAGTCTTCTTCTTCTTCTTCTTCTTCTTCTTCTTCTTCTTCTTCTTCTTCTTCTTCTTCTTCTTCTTCTTCTTCTTCTTCTTCTTCTTCTTCTTCTACTACTACTACTACTACTACTACTACTACTACTACTACTACTACTACTACTACTACTACTACTACTACTACTACTACTACTACTACTACTACTTCTTCTTCTTCTTCGTTTTTTCTTCTTCTTCTTCTTCTTCTTCCGCTTCTGCTGCTGCTTCTGCTGCTTCTGCTGCCATATTTTTTTTAGAAACAGCGAGCTATTAAATTAGTCTCCACACTGGTACACCTACTGCTAGTAGTGACCATTTCAAAGATAAATGGAGAAGATTACAAAACCATTGATCCAGACCTCAGGTCGAATCAAAACGAATGAATACCAGAAAAATGTTCCCTTAAAGAAATGTGACAGTCGAAATATTATATGTTGATTGATTTCAGAATCAGAATCATAACACACTGGGAATATGCACAGATGCTCGGTCTCCCGCATCAAATGCCCAACGGTGTGTAGATACTAATTGTTCGCCTAGCACACGTCTGTCTCTTGCTCTCATACGTTCCTCTTCGAACAACTTACAACACCACTCATCGAGTGCCTCTATAAAATATGGCAGCAACACCATATAACCATAGGGCCTCAAAGCGTGCATAAGGGACCATTACTTTACTCACATTATGTTCAGTATTACCATGGCTTAGTGGAACTGGTTGCATCCATCCAAATCTGACTGTGCTTCTTGTATTCACAGGTCTGGTTCCAAAACAGGAGAGCTAAATGGCGGCGACAGGAGAAAATCGAATACGGCAAGCTTCCTGATTCCCTGACAGTTTCAGTTCTCCCAAAGATGTCCACATCTGCAACTCGGGGGCCAGCCAGTCTACCGCTTGATCCCTGGTTGACTCCATCCATTGTCAGTATTGCTGGGGACATGACAACAGCCACGCTGACTTCCTTTCCCTCGTCAGTCCTCAGGAGCCCTGGCCCCATGTCTTTCACAGACTACCTGCCTACTTCCATGACGTCACATTGCAGCAATCTTGCCTCGCAGTTCCACGGACTCTCCGGGATGTTTAGTCCATTAGTTCCTAAACGGGGCCTGGCCGAGGACAGGTCAGGGGGCAGCAACAATAATAATTACAGCATCGCCTCGCTTCGGATCCGCGCACGAGAGCATCTTGACATTCTGGAACGAAAAATGGATGGACATGTTTTGTAACATTTTCTGCGTACGGACATGTTTTGTAACATTTTCTGCGTACGTGCAACGTTACACTATGAACATGTATATAGTAAATGACCTTTTTCAAGATGTTCGGCTTATTGGACATATAGGGCTAGACCATATTTTTAGAGATCATTCCATTTATGATGTGGTGGACATCACACCGATCACCTTTACATACAGGGACATTACCTGGTACCCATTTTGGACTATGTCCACCTTGGAACCGAGGTAAAGTTTGAGAAAGAGAATTGAAAAAGAAATTCCCATTCAATGAGGGTTTGAATCCTAGATCGTCAGACCATCAGGCCAGTATCTAGCCGCTATGCTAGAGCGGATCCCATTTAGCACATTATATTTTAGTTACAAAAAACCCAGGTAAATAACTGACCAAAGTGTGAACTCGTTCAGGGTCATCCAAGCAATTATTAGGGACCCTCACGCTGGAGAACGAAGCAGGGCTCCCATGGCCAACTATAGTGTTTTTTGACTTCTCCTCGACCAAGGGGAAACAACGTAACGGCGCCACAATCTATAGTGTACTGTGACGTGTCCTAAAACTAAGGGAAAACAATGTAACGGCGCCACAATCTATAGTGTACTGTGACGTGTCCTAAAACTAAGGGAAAACAATGTAACGGCGCCCCAATCTATAGTGTACTGTGACGTGTCCTACCACCAAAGGGAAACAATGTAACGGCGCCCCAATCTATAGTGTACTGTGACGTGTCCTACCACCAAGGGGAAACAATGTAACGGTGCCACGATCTCTACTGTACTGTGACGTGTCCTACCACCAAGGGGAAACAATGTAACGGTGCCACGATCTCTAGTGTACTGTGTCGTGTCCTACCACCAAAGGGAAACAATGTAACGGTGCCACGATCTCTAGTGTACTGTGACGTGTCCTACCACCAAGGGGAAACAATGTAACGGTGCCACGATCTCTAGTGTACTGTGTCGTGCCCTAACACCAAGTGGGAATAGTGTAATGAGGTCATGATCTATAGTGTACTGTGACGTGTCCTACCACCAAGGGGAAACAATGTAACGGTGCCACGATCTCTAGTGTACTGTGTCGTGCCCTAACACCAAGTGGGAATAGTGTAATGAGGTCATGATCTATAGTGTACTGTGACGTGCCCTAACACCAAGTGGGAATAGTGTAATGAGGTCATGATCTCTAGTGTACTGTGACGTGCCCTAACACCAAGTGGGAATAGTGTAATGAGGTCATGATCTCTAGTGTACTGTGACGTGCCCTAACACCAAGTGGGAATAGTGTAATGAGGTCATGATCTATAGCGTACTGTGACGTGTCCTACGACCAAGGGAAAATAATGTAACGGTCACACGATCCATTAGCTAGTGTACTTTTGACTACTCATCAGCCAAGTGGAACGATATTATTTACATTTATCGGTGCTTAAGTACAGCCCACTACTAATAAAGTTAGGAAATAAGGATCTTCATCTCTGTGGCATATAGCCTAGGCAGCCCTGTAGAGATCATGTGACGCCAATGCTGAATAATCAGATTCTTTAATTGTTTTGTAACTCTGAAAGAAAGACGACACCAACATGTTTGGAACAGAGCGTGCTGCAGAAGCTGCTGAATCAAAGACACAAGCTTCTATCTGTCTGAAGCTGGTAGATCAGAGACACAGGGTTCTATCTGTCTGAAGCTGGTAGATCAGAGACACAGGGTTCTATCTGTCTGAAACTGCTGGATCAGAGATACAATGTTCTATCTGTCTGAAACTGCTGGATCAGAGACACAATTTTCTATTTGTCTGAAACTGCTGGATCAGATATACAATGTTCTATCTGAAACTGTTGGATCAGAGACACAGGGTTCTATCTGTTTGAAACTGTTGGGTCAGAGACACGTGGTTCTATCTGTCTGAAACTGTTGGATCAGAGACACAAGGTTCTATCTGTCTGAAACTGCTGGATCAGAGAATCAAGGTTCTATCTGTTTGAAACTGCTGTATCAGAGACACAATTTTCTATTTGTCTGAAACTGCTGGATCAGAGACACATCTGTCATCAGTGTAAAGGTATAACTATACACATAGACGTTGTCTATGACACACAGTTTACTATTGCAGTATAAAAACGACTACTTTGATAGACGTACTATTAACTTTATCTTATCTATGACTGGCGTAGCTACAGTGTATTGCATGAATGGACGTTGTCTATCCCTTGCGCAGTTACAGTCTGCTACATAAATGGACTTTGTCAATGACAACTATCTACTAAATAAAAGGAAAGTTGTCTATGACAGACGAAGTTACAACCTGGTACAAAGCAGAAGTTGTCAATAAGTGACCCCTAAATCCGAGGTCTCCAAACTTTTCCAGGTAGCCCGCCCCTGAGTATATAGTAAAAGTTCCTACACCCCCAACTTAATAAAATGTGATTAAAAAAAAATATCAGGAATGTGTTCTTAATCTATAATTGAATGTACTTGTCTTCTTCCTCTCCTTCTTCGATCACTCTGTCAGAAAACTTATTTCAGGAGGCCGGTAGCCTTTATGAAAGCTATCGTGCATTCCACATCTTCTCGTGTACCATACAGTTTTGTTTTCAGTGTGGCTGGAACAGGCCAGATTGCGTCTCTGTTGTCAGCATACAGTTGACAGTGTTGGAGCACATGCTCAGCATTTTCGGGTGCCACGCTGCAGGGACACGTCTCCGTGTTTCCTACGCGACAATTTTGAACATATGTTGACAAAGTCTGCTGTGCTCAGTCCTTATTTTGAATATAATACACTGTCCCTCTCTAAAGAGACGATGAAGTGAGTCTTGGGGAGAAAATTTGGTGTGGGTATCCAGCCACCTTTCTTGGATACTAGATTGTATTAATGTTTTCATCTCTTTGTGGGTTAAGTCGCAATTTGGTTTTAAAATGTCACTGCCGCTTCTGGCCAATCTGTCCGCTATTTTGTTGCTTTCCAAGAAACAGTGACCTGGAATCCGTGTAGTACACATTGTTCTACTGAAGAGCCCAAGTGAATCAGCTGTTGCGTCAAGTCTACAAACTGAGTGTTTTTTTTTTTTTTTAAACAATTGCTTGTAGAACTGACATAGTATCAGTCAGAAAGACCACTCTGCTATATTTGTTCTGCTGTTGTCCATTCAGGAAAGAACATGCCGCCAGAAGTGCTTCTGCCTCTGCTTTGTAATTGGAGGAATATGAACCTGTTAATTGTTAAACCATTTGGGTATTCTATGAATATTCCTCCTCCTTTGTCTCTTACTGCTCTTTTGGCTGAACAATCTGTATACACTCGAATCCAACTCTGGCATGGATAAAGTCTGTTCATCTCTCCTTCTGTAGTTGATTTTATGTAAGTGCTGCTTATTGATGATTTGGAGGAGATCCCTGTTACAGTGATTCTGACTGTTGGCAGGCTATCCCTAAGCCAAGCGGGGCAGTCGTTGTAAGGTTTCAGTTGAACATTTGGTATTATGGGAGGGAGTTTGAGGACAGCGAGCTTGGCATTTGTATTCCTAATAAAACAGGTTCTCTTCAGTCTAGCCTTCTGGTGTTTCTGCAGTCGGCTGTGCATGGGTTGTTCTTTAAAGTGGTGGTATTCGGAGAGCTGGGTGAGGAGCTTTGTGTCTCTCCTATCTTCCAGATTATGGAGACCAGTAATTGTTTATATGTCTGATATGGGGGTGGAGCGCATTGCTCCTGTCATAATACGGAGAGCATGGTTTTAAAACTTCGAAACTTTCTGAAAATTTGATTTAGCTGCTGTGCCCCAAGCAGCTGTTCCATATTCTAGTGTTGGCCTCACTTAGCCTGTACAGGTCCTCTTGAGGACATTGAGGTTTGCCCCCAGCTAGCTTCCTCGTCAGCTGGAATCTCTTGAGTCCCTTGCTCCGTGTCTTTTCTGTCTGTACATGTTACATGTTATCATATTGATTAGAATTTTAACAGTAGATGTATAAACTGCCCATAAAAAGACAAATGGCTTTAGCTGCGTGTTTGATGAATAGTTTGAAACACACTGATTTTTGTAATTAGATTGAAACAAATGTTAGTATCATGGAGTATTACAAGTACACTTGCACTCATTTTCAAAATTGCTTGACGCCCCTTTCGAACTACCTGAGAACCCGTAGGGGCGCAACAAAGTTTGTAGACCACTGACCTAGGAAAGACAGTATACAGCTTACTAAATACACAAGCGTTTATCACACTACTTAGACGGACGATGTGTAAAGCTTTTTGACGAATGTGACAAATTCTACGACATATAAACTATATCATTGATCGTCCTGATCAACAAAATTTGAGAAGTAAGACCTATAACCGCAGTCCTATAGGTATTGTGTAGGACCAAGGATCTTGAATCTCCTGACCACGTACGGGAAAAAAAAAACTCTTAAAAGGACTTCATTAAGTTTTGAACAGGACTTCCTTCGTGCGAAAAGCACATGGGGCACACAATGCTGGACCCATAGTTCCTATTAGACAAACGGCACAGTATATGTACTATTGTCAACATTACAGCGGTGATGACTGGACAGTGTCGCACACAAGATATTTTATGTTTTTAAAGGACCCCTTTTTCCTTGCCATTAGACATACTGAGCATATAGTGCTTGACATATATTGTATAGACTCATTTGTAGGGCTGTACCGAAGATTCGCTTCGTATTCGCTTCGGGGCCGAATAGTGGGCCTATCAACTATTCGGTATTCGGCCGAACAGTTGCGGTTGGGCCGAATACGAAAAGTAGTTACCTTACACCCGCTTCTGCATGGAACGATTGGTTTTGTTGAAAGCTAATTGCATTTTCATGCATTAACTAATCTGTCATTGACAATTTAAACGTTTAGTTACTTGTTATAATACTTAGGATCACCCCATGAAAAATAGATTTCAGAACCTAGCCTTGGGACGGTTAAAAAGAAGTAGCTTTATACATCAAGCAAAAAGAATATGTAGACAAACTGCTGACCTTCCAGAAATTGGTTGTCACCTTAACAGTATTCCACAACAAACCCCATGGAGAGAGAAATGCAAACTAACAGTACAAATCCAGACAAATGTGAAAGGGATATTTGACAAGAAAGAACAAGATAGTGTACAACGCAAAATGGCCACCCTCGGTTATATTGATGAAGAACACCCACAAGAACAATGGGTCAGAGTCTGTACAGATGGGTCCGCAGAAAGTGCAGTTAGAAATGGGGGTGCTGGAGTGTACATAGAATTCCCAGATGGTACTAGGGATAAGTCCAGGGTACCACCCGGAAAGTACTGCCATAACTATGATGCAGAAACTCAGGCTATCAAGATAGCAACGGAGAAACTGCTAAATACCATCTTGGCTCACAGTATGTAGTAATGCTGACAGATGCAAAATCAGTACTTGAAGCACTCCAGTCTAGAAAACTACCAGAATTACAAACAATGCTGACACAACTCAGCCTTCAGCGAAGAGTTGTAATGCAGTGGATACCATCAAATTGTGGAGTGCCTGGAAATAAGAAAGCTGATCAACTGGCAGGAGAAGGTGTGGCAAAAGTGCAGCCGGATGTACCAGTCACATACCACCAAAAAAAAAAAAAGAATCATTAAATCAATCAGGAAACCACCAGTCCCAGCACAAGATGACTATTTTACTATGGACAGATAAGAACAAGTCATTATCCTCAGCCTCAGAACAGGGCACAACCAATTACGTAACCACATGTACACAAAATTCAAGATAGGCGTATCAGCCATGTGCACCTGTGGAAAGATGCCCCAGACAGAAGAGCATGTACTCCAGGACTGCACCGAATTTGACACATTAAGGCAAACCTTTTGGCCAGAAAGAACAACAGTGGAACGTAAACTCTATGAACCACTGAATGAATTAACAACAACAGTGAAATTTATACAAGAGACAAAATTGCTGATATTGACAACTTATTTCAGGCGAACGAAATAAGAAGAAGAAGAAGAAGAAGAAGAAGAAGAAGAAGAAGAAGAAGAAGAAGAAGAAGAAGAAGAAGAAGAAGAAGAAGAAGAAGAAAGAATTCTTTCTTTCCTAGTTATTAGTTACCACAGACTGACTGAAGGATGCAAAACATAAAATGTTTTTAAATGTTTACTATTCTGTACGAATAATAACTAGACATGGAAAGAATATAAACTCCAGCCACATTCAAGTCGATAATATGAAAATCAAACGAACGGAAACCGATATGTACTTGGATGCAAACTTTAACTTCTCCATTATGCTGAGAGAAGAAATACAATCTAGAATACAATCTAGAAATAAAGTATACTATGCCCCTCAAAATCTGCTAAAGTCAAAGTGTCTGTCTCGCAACACCAAGATCAAAATATATAAAACGTTGATAAGACCAGTCGTTTTATATGGCTCTGAAACTTGAAGCAGAAATAAAAAAGATGAGGCCTTATTACAGGTTTTCGAAAACAGTCTTATGACAAATCTTTGGAAACATCAAAGATGCTAACAGCTGGGAATGGAGAGTGAGAAGCAACAACGTAACACATAATCTATTTACATCACTACCCACTGTATCACTACACACTGTATTACTAGCCACTGCATTACTACGTACTGCATCACTACCCACTGCATCACTACCCACTGCATCACTACCCCTGCATCACTACCCACTGCATCACTACCCACTGTATCACTACCCACTGTATCACTACCCACTGTATCACTACCCACTGCATCACTACCTATTGTATCACTACCCACTGTATCACTACCCACTGCATCACTACCCCTGCATCACTACCCACTGCATCACTACCCACTGTATCACTACCCACTGCATCATGAGAGCTAACAGACTAAAATGGTTGGGGCATATTGAAAGAATGTCAGAAGACAGAGAAGTAAAACTGTATACACCTGAGAGATTAATGTGCGTAGACCACGAGGCAGACAAAAAAGAAGATCGAGAGATAATGTCCAGCCAGACCTGCAAACAACTGGTATCACAAATTGTGAAGAGAAGGCCAGTAAGAGAGATGAATGGAGACGAGTGATATCTGCAGCAGTAAACCCTAAGGGCTCAGAATGTTAAAGAAGAAGATGACTATTATGTGCTACTTTATGTGAAGTAAACGTTCAGCGTACATATGACATTATGAATGTGTGGGTTTTTTTTTAAAGACATATTTTATAGACTATTCACTATTCGTTCAGAAGATTAGGTCGTATTTCATGGAAACAAAAGCTATCCAATACAGAGGTACTGAGGAAATTGGGAATGAAAAGAGAGTTGCTAGGTGAAATAAAAAAGAGACAAGTGAAATATTTTGGCCACATTAAAAGACATAACAGTATTGTATAGATCATCCTAGAGGGAAAGGTTCAAGGTAGGCGAGCAAAAGGCAGACAGTGTTACAAGTGGGAGGATAACACTAAGAGATGGACGAACAGCAGTATGAGTGAGTGTACATCAAGGGCAAGAGACAGGGCTTCTTGGAGATCCATTGCAGCCAACCTTCTTTGTGGAGACAGCATCTGATTGATTGACACTATTCGTATTCGGCCGAATAGTTGGTCCCTTTATTCGTATTCGGCCGAATAGTTGGTCCCGTTATTCGTATTCGGCCGAATAGTGAAAATCACTATTCAGTACTGCCCTACTAATTAGCACTCTTCGGGTGATGTAGTCGACATCCCACCAGCCGTCTTTACTTCCTAGGATTTTACCAGATACCCATTTTAGGATGGGTTGATCTTTTAGCCAAGGTACTTTAATTAATACCAGTGACTAATGATATCTAATGGTCTCCAGAACGCATGATCCCCAGCCGTTGCTATCTTGTACTTATTCAAGAACAATTCCACAGAATTAACAGAAATATATACATTTGATCCAAGTAAAGTTTCCCCACCATATCAGTTTCATATGTTGTTTTCTACACAATATAAAGATAGTGAATTGGAACATTTTGTGACAAATGACAAACTTTATTATCAGAGAACACGAAAATGAGAACAACAGGCAAATCTGGACTTTTTTCTGTTGCAAGGAGTCAGCAGATAAACGAAAACAGTCATGTTGGACATGTTCAGACGGTTATCGCCAACGCCAGTCAACATGATACATGACATAGTGGCTCACCATATTCAATGAAAACCTACGTTATGTGTTCACAATAGAAGTACACAGTGAATGTCAATGTTCCTATATATATATATATGTGTGTGTGTGTGTGTGTGTGTGTGTGTGTGTGTGTGCGCTCGCGCGTGTGTGTGTCTGTGTGTGTTACTATAAGTAAAAAAGTAAAGGAGCCTTTTCCACGCCTTAAGGCGTATATGGGCATATAGGGCTAGACCTATATTTTTTATAGACCAATCGGCACAAGATGGGTGATGTGGTCAGTATCACGCCGGCCGATTTCATTTTCCCGGGACTGCACCCGGTACCCACTCAAGGCTTTGTCGACCTGGGAGCCAAGGTCATTTTTGAAAAAAGCCCGGTTCCGCCAGGGAGCGAACCCACGACCTTCCGATCCTCGGCGAGCGTCTAACCGCTCGGCCACAGCGACTCCCTGTGTTACTATACCACTGCAAATAAAACATAAAAAAACGATGTATAACCGAAAGCTGTTTCTGTCTCTCTCTTTCTCTCTACCTCAGATTCTCAGATGGGCCTGCGCGCCTAATTCAAAACCCTTTGAAAATAAAGCTCTTTTGTTTGACCTTAGTTTTTTCATTCTAGTACCTAGTATACTCCCCCTCCCCACGCCCCCCCCCCCCTTTTTTTCCCACCCCCATACTTCATAACGCTTTTCGTTATTTCGCCACGTAATCTTTTTTTATGTGCTTTGGGTTTTATCTTATAAGTTTCTGAGGTGATATTACACAGGACGAAATCAGTACATACAGCAAAACGGTAATCTACTGACGCAGGTTATGAAGAAATTTTAGGAAGACATGGTCTAGGAGTAATGAATGAAAATGGAGAATTGTTCACAAATTTGTGTGCAGGAAACCAGTATGTTATTGGTGGAAGTATTTTTCCCCATAAAAGAATACACAAGGCAACATGGGCATCACCAGACCATAAGACAACTAATCAAATTGATCACCTATGTATTAACAAAAAGTTTAGATTATCCCTTTACGATGTTAGGGCTTTCAGAGGTGCCGATGCATTTACTGACCCTTTCCTGGTGGTAAATAAAATCAAGTTGAAACTAAAAAGATATACAACATCTTATAATCATAAAAACCAATATAATGTAGGTTATCTCCCGGATAAAGAAGTTAAGGAACAGTTTTCAGTTACAGTCTCTAATAAGTACCAGGTGTTGCAGCAGTTAGCTGAAGATGTCAGCACAGAAGTCTGCTGGGATCAGATCAGAGGAATCTGGAATGAATCTTGCGTAGAAGTTCTTAGCAAGAAAGAAAGGAAACATATAGCGTGGATAACACCAGAAACCATTAAACTGATTGAAGATAGGAAAAGTAAAATGGCAGACTTAAACAATAGCAAAACTAGAGCTGCTAAAGCTAGAGCTCAGGATAAATACACAGAGGCCAATAAGGAAGTTAGGAAGCATATAAGGGCAGATAAAGTGAAATATCTAAATGATCTAGCACAAGAAGCGGAGACAGCAGCAGCAAAAGGAAACCTCAGAGAACTTTACAGTAACACAAGAAAATTAGTAGGTAAATATAGTCAGCCAACTGGATCAATCAAAAATAGTCAAGGAAAGGTACTTACTAACACTAAAGATCAAATGGAAAGAGATGGGTAAAATATTTCGTAATGCTTCTAAATAGACCAGGTCCAGAGGTTCCCCCAGATATCCAGCCTTTAGAAATGGAACTGAATAAACTGTGAGATACCATCCAAAGAAGACATTAGAAAAGCTATCAATCTTCTCAAGAAAAAAAGGCGGCAGGCCCAACTGGTATCCCAGCTGAAGCCATCAAGGCCAACATAAACACATCAACAGAATTGCTCCATAGATTATTTAGTAAAGTCTGGGAAACCGAAGAAATCCCAGCAGACTGGAGAGAAGGATATCTTGTGAAACTGTCCAAAAAAGGTGATCTACGGGAGTGTGAAAACTATAGAGGAATTATGTTGCTGTCAGTTCCTGGACAAATATTAAGTAGAATTATTTTGGAAAGATTAATAGAATTATTCTGGAAAGATTAAAAGATGCTATTGATAAAATGTTAAGAGATTAACAGGCAGGTTTTCGGTCAAACAGATCCTACACTGACCAGATAGTCACATTACGTATTATAATAGAGCAAAGCATTGAACTGAACTCGCCACTTTACAAAGAATTTATAGACTATGAAAATGCATTTGACAGCATTGATAGGGAATCTCTCTGGAAATTGATGGGGCACTATGGAATCCCACAGAAAATTATTAGTAAACGCAACATATAAAGACATGAAATGTCGAGTTCTTCATTGTGGAAAGCTAGCAGATACATTTGAAATAAAAACAGGTGTGCGACAGGGATGTCTTTTGTCGCCTGTCTTACTTTTACTGGCTATAGACTGGATTATAAAAACAGTAACTGCTAACACCAAGAATGGAATTTAATGGACCCCCTACAAAACAGCTTGATGATCTGGACTTTTTTCGCTGATGGTATCTCTCGTCTGTCTCATTCTACGGAATCAGATGCAAGATAAATTAAATATACTAGATGCGAGATCACAGCAGCTTGGAATGAAAAATCCATAAAGGAAAGACAAAGATATGAGATTTTTAAACCTCAAGCAAATAGTAGTGTGTTTTCTTCCTAATGGCAGCCCCACTCCAAGTCACGTGGAGTCACACACCTATTTGGGCAGTAATGTACGTAAAGATGGAGGAACTGACAGAGAATATT
>CAJHNH020008520.1:253561-357427 GCA_905116865.2 Candidula unifasciata | reverse complement strand
TCTATATAGGCGGTCCGTGGGGATACCAACTTTTCTTTTACCGAAAATCTGGCACCATAGAAAAAGTAAAGGTATTTATCACGCAAGTGGTGCGTGGGACATACCAGACTAGACTCATATTACTATAGATGGGTGATGGTGTCGTGGTCAACATTGCGCCGGCCGCCTTTACTTCCAAAGAATTTAGCAGATACCTATTTAAGGCCGCATCGACTTTAGAGCTAAAGTCATGTTTGAAAAACAAAATCCGGCTCAAAGCTGATTTGAACCCATGACTATTTGATCCGCAGACGGACGTCTAGTCACCTTCACCACGGTGATTCCCATTCCAACAGCATACACGCCCCTACGGCAGCAGTTTACAGCCTGCGAAGTGATTGCTTAGAAATACAGTGGATTGAGAAGATCATTTGCTGCACTCTTCATTTCTTGGCAGACTATGGCACAACCCAGAATGAGTAGCGGCTCCAAAACCGTTATCGGTACAGACAGGCAGACAGACAGACAGACAGACAGACAGACAGACAGACAGACAGACAGACAGACAGACAGACAGACAGACAGACAGACAGACAGACAGACAGACAGACAGACAGACAGACAGACAGACAGACAGACAGACAGACAGACAGACAGACAGACAGACAGACAGACAGACAGACAGACAGACAGACAAACAGACAGACAGACAGACAGACAGACAGATATATTTCATTCTGTAACTTTGAACATTTGAGACGGGTCATAACGGCCCAAACTGCCGGTCCAGTAAGGTCAGTCGATAAAAGTAATATGTGTAACAGCCTTTTGCTTGTATCGTTTCACCTCACTGGACCTGCAGCGACCTTTCTTAAACGTTCAAATTCCCACAGAAGCTCAAAGGAGCACACACACACACAAAAATTTTTTTTAATGATATTCGATATTCACACACACACACAAAACTGAAGCAGCAAACAACAATACCTCCCTAAAAACGGCCGGCATGAACTAGAACGTTCTAGATCCTCTACTCGAAGCCAAACGATGTGAAGCATTCCAAGAAACAGAAAAATCGGAGTGGCAAAAAATACAACACACAACGTTCTACAAGTAAAAACAACCCTGCTATACATGTTGTCAATGAAAGCATTTGCAAGAAATACGACCGGTTAAAGAGTTGATGCAATTTCTCTCCCATATTTATGTCTCAAGTATTTAGCCAGCATTCGCACACGCCATTTTGGGCTATGAATCGCCATTAAAGATCTCAAGGGGCCGTTTGTTACGAAATCCCCCCCCCCCCCTTTTCTTTTAACTCGAGTTATATCTTTGCCATTTTTTTAGGTGCAATAATTCAGTGAAGGACTTCGTATATTTGCCCCACATGAGATCAGTGTAAAAAAAAAAAAAAAAGTTAAGATCCCTTTTCACACCTTTTAGGCGTATCGGGTATAAGGGAAGAGCACCCATATTTTTACAGACCATCGGCACTAGGTGGGTAATGTGGTCACCATTATGCCGGCCCTCTTTACTTCCCTAGGAACCGATTTTAGGTTGGGTTGACCTGCGACGATACCATGATAAAAATCCAAGCAGCCAGTAGTGGGTTTAGATCGCGGTATGTTGGAATTACGAGTCAGACTCGCAATGCCTAAACCATGGACGCCGCTTGAGATCAGTATAGGAAAGCTGAATGTGGAACTTTCCCTTCGCCTGGCATGCTGTATATCTAGTGTAGTAATTTTAGAACCTGTCGTGCAAAGAAATCGGGAGGGGGGAGAGTTTTTTTTTTAAGTGGAGAGGGTGGGGGTTCCCTTATCTATCGGGCAAACAGCAAAATAGCAAAAAAAGACGACTGTCCGGATCTGTCTGCCCTATAATTCAAGCATTGGGACTAGCTGGACATTTTTCATACTAGCCAATTAGATTGCTTCTCGCATTTCTTGCACGTGAGGGCTAGGACCTGATCACGTTTTCCGGCCCATCAACACACTTTCTTAGTCTGATCTTGGTCAGAGAGGTGTCACGTTGTACTGCTTCCTTCAAACAGAATCTTCTTTCGTGTGACCTAGTCTCAGACTGTGTGAGGGGGTTTGTGTTAGGGCCAGTTCTGGATGTTCTTGGGTCGTTGAAAGCTGTCTCATCGTGTAGTTTAGAACACGCGACATCGGTGCTGATGTAATTGGAGGCAGGACAGCCTAACACCCCTCCAACGTAAAAGAGTCTAAAACAAGTATGAGTGAAAGGTCATAAGTTGTGTAAATGGGCCGGAAAACGTGAACAGGACCGTGGACTATTCAATTACGGCTTTCGTAAAAGTTTGATGTGTTCTAAATAAACATCGCTGTGCCCGATAAAGATGAAAAGGACTGTTGCGTCATAGCAACCAATATATAATAGGAGGCAGGAAAAGGAGTAGAGCCGTGCGCCAAAGGTTTTCGTGGGACTCACATGGGCCTTACTTCCCAAAACACAAGTGTTAGGACTTATTCAAGCTGGCTGAATGACTTTATACCCCACCAGGACATCACACAAGCGATAAACACCCGATGACACAATGTGCCACCATGTGGGCGAGGATCACCGTGGAGAGGTCCCAGAAACCGCGTTCAGCCACTGGGCCATATTTATGGCCAGGCTATATTGCAGCCCCTGGCAAAAGCCAGAGTAGGGCTTCAAATAACGAAAAATGTCATCCTGAAAAGGACGGTGAATAGTGCTTATTGACTTATTCAAGCTTCATTCCTCGGAAAACTGTAGCCAGGTTGTTCAGTTTAGTCATGTATGTCCTGAGTAAATAAAAAAGAATGCATGCATAAACAAGCAAATTCGAAAGCTTATTTGAATAAATGTTGAGGTGGCAGTGTGATTCATAAAGACTGCGTTAGTTCGTTCAGTTTCCTTCGTGAAAGTATATAGTTTTGTTAAGCGCTGTATTTGTTATATTTCTCTCTTCCTCTTTCTCTCTCTCTCTCTCTCTCTCTCTCTCTCTCTCTCTCTATATATATATATATATATATATATATATATATATATATATATATATATATATATATATATATCTCTCTCTCTCTCTCTCTGTGTTTGTGTGTGTGTGTGTGTGTGTGTGTGTGTGTGTGTTAAAAGAATCCCCTCCTAAAATCCCCTTCTTGGCACTGACATTCTAAGAAAGGCTCAGTCTCCATAGGATTATTCAGAAAATCTTGCTTGGATTTTGCGATAAAGGATATCAGTCGATTGCTTTCATGTGATACATATGAAAATTTCAAGCATCCCGAGGGGGCACAATTTTCTAAGTTAAATAAAAAGTAAAAGGGGGTGGGGGGGGGGGTCTCTAAGACCCCCAAAAATTACCGGGGATGGGATTGAGGGTAGAAGTACTCTCAGACACCCAGAATTTACCAGGAAAGGATGTGGGAGGGGGGGGTGGGGGTCAGTGAGCTAAATCTCCCATGTTTGGTTGTCCCTGATGGTAACTGCAACAGCGCAGATAATACCGCAGTATATGGCGTACCGTTTTGTCTGTTGTATAAATGAGTTTCTTTTCAATATCTCTTCCCAGGTTTGCTTCATGGACTTGGTGTGGGGGACGGGTCTTGTCGTATCTATAAAGTAGGCGGCACGTGAAAGAAAGTAGAAAACTCCCTGCTCTAATTAGACCGGTATCACGTACATTTCTCAGTTAGTCAAAATTATATATATATATATAATATATATATATATATATATATATATATATATATATATATATATATATATATATATATATATATATATATATATATATATATTAATTATCTCTTCCATGTTTACTTTCGTACATTGAGCGATCTGTGTCACTAAATGCCGTCTGCAACGCTACACTATAATGGAAATGTCGATAATACAATATGCGGTCACTTACTTTTTGTTGTTTTAACGCCTCACTCTGGCCGTTGCCGGGGTTCCTAATAAAACCCAACCTACGTGTCTAACAGGGTTTCTGGGACCTTACCCCGGGTGATCCTCATCCGAATAGTGGCACTTTGTGTCACCGGGTGGTTACTGCTCTGTGTGATATCCTGGTGGCGTTGAACGCCATCATATGATACTATGCGGTATGTAGTTTGTAGTTGTGTGTGGCACTGTGGCTTAGAGGTTAGTGAAGGCAGCTAACAATGTCATGATCTTCAATTACTTGGGTTCGTTGTCCGCAGTGGACAGTAAACCAAAACTCGTAGTTTTCTGAGATTGGTACGAGAGTCGCGTTATGGAACAGATTGGGGACCCTCACCAAGTAATATTCCCACAGACAACAGTTGTACACTGAAGCCAACCTTCATTGCGAGGGAGGCACAGGAAAAAAATTTTACGTTCGGGTGAAAAGGGCGTGCCTCAAATTGACAATCCTTACCCGCACAGCACAAGAGGCCTCGCCTGGCTGACGTAGCTGTTACTGGATCACCAGTTATAACTAAACTACCACTGTCAAAACCAACACAAGACAAATAGTTTTCACCTGGGATAGAACCCGGCACCCCGGCATTACGAAACGAGTTCGCAACGCCCAAACCACAGGCGCCGACTGCTACAACTACCACTAGATTCAATTGCCTGGGTTCGTGCGGGACAGTGAAAAAAAGTCTTTTTCTCCCGTCCTCCCGTCCATATTGAAAACGTAAGGAATAAGGCATTGAGGCGGTTACAGTTATTGAAGAGACTTGCAGGTACATCATGGGGATCAGACAAGGAAACTCTGAGGGGCTTATATCTAGGATATGTTCGCTCTGTGATAGAGTACAACTCACTGCTTACAACTTGCTCCAAAACTAACCTAGAGACTCTTGACAGAGTACAAAATAATGCTCTCCGATTAATCTGCGGAGCTATGCAGTCTACACCAACTGCTGCATGTGAAATCCATACAAATGTGGAACCCCTCGGGTTGCGGAGAGAAAAAGCCACTTTAGAAATTTATGAAAGATGCGTTAGAAAGAATCGTAACGATCCTAATAGACACCTTGTAGAAAATGGTGAATACAAACAAAGAATAAAAAACAAATCGGTTTTACACTGTGTTAATGAAATTCAGGACAGATACCACCTCCCAAAAAGACGTCAAGGAATTCAGAATGTGTCATAAACCTACCACCACATGCTCGCTTTAAAGCTTCAGAAGTCCTAATTAAATTGGTAGGCGAGGAAACCAAACAGTCCGACCCAATCGCTCTTATGAACTTATCACTAAAGACCGTTGATTCTTACCCCCAAGAATGGATACATGTTTTTATTGATGGATCAGCATTTAAAGCTACCATTTAAGCAGGTTACGGAATCTACATGGGTTATCCCGATGGATCTGTTGAAGAGATTTTCGATGCATGCGGGGAATTCTGTTCAAATTATGAAGCTGAAATAATTGCACTGGAAACAGCAGTATACCACCTAAAGACTGTAATGGATGTTTACCCTTCAAAGGTCTAAAATATTGTCATCTTCATTGATTCAATGTCTGCCCTCCAAGCTCTGGAGGGCAGTGAACGCTCCAGAACTGACATAGCCAAAATAATCCTGGATGCTGATCAGCTTATTAACTCATACAACATCAGAATAGTGATGCAGTATATTCCAGGTCACTCTGGCACACCAGGTAATGACAGAGCTGACAGATTGGCAAAGAAAGGAGCCACAAGAACAACCACCTACAGCGACAACCCTCCAGACAGCAAAAACACTTATAAGAGCTATAAACAAAGAGACTTGGTTGAACAGATGGGCCACGGGAGACACTTGAAGAGAGGTTTATAGATATATGTCTGGCCCTGATCCTAATGACAGCATTAACCATCTAACAAGAAGGGACCAGGCCACCATATTCAGACTTAGAACGCAACATTCTTCACTCAATGGACATCTAAACAGAATACAGCCACACACTCCCCAGAAACAGAGAGAGTAAGAGAGATAGTAAGAGAGAGAGTAAGAGAGAGAGAGAGTAAGAGAGAGAGGGTAAGAGATAGAGAGAGAGAGTATGAGAGAGAGAGAGAGTAAGAGAGAGAGTAAGAGAGAGTAAGAGAGAGAGAGTAAGAGAGAGAGTAAGAGAGAGAGAGAGTAAGAGAAAGAGTAAGAGAGAGAGAAAAAGACAGAGAGTAAGAGAGAGATAAAGAGAGAGAGTAAGAGAGAGAGAGTAAGAGAGAGAGAGTAAGAGAGAGAGTAAGAGAGACAGGGAGAGAGAGTAAGAGAGAGAGTAAGAGAGAGAGCGAGAGTAAGAGAGAGAGTAAGAGAGAGAGTAAGAGAGAGAGAGAGTAAGAGAGAGAGAGTAAGAGAGAAAGAGGAGAGAGAGAGTAAGAGAGAGAGAGATAGTAAGAGAGAAAGTAAGAGAGAGAGAGTAAGAGAGAGAGAAGAGAGAGAGTAAGAGAGAGAGAGAGTAAGAGAGAGAGTAAGAGAGAGAGAGTAAGAGAGAGAGAGAGAGTAAGAGAGAGAGAGTAAGAGAGAGAGTAAGAGAGAGAGTAAGAGAGAGAGAGTAAGAGAGAGAGAGAGTAAGAGAGAGAGAGAGCGTAAGAGAGAGAGAGAGTAAGGGAGGGAGAGTAAGAGAGAGAGTAAGAGAGAGAGTAAGAGAGAGAGTAAGAGAGAGAGAGTAAGAGAGAGATTAAAAGAGAGAGTAAGAGAGAGAGTGAGAGAGAGTAAGAGAGAGAGAGAGAGTTAGAGAGAGAAAGTAAGAGAGAGAGAGAGAGAGAGAGAGACACCCTGTAATATTAACACCAGTATGGAACAGTTCGGGAAACATTTAAATGTATTGTCTCAGACACCTATCGATACTTGGTTACAAGGAAGATAACAGCGAAATATAATTTTTTTTTAAATTTACTTTTTGAGGGAACTATTACATGGAGAAACTTCCAAAATGAAGTTAAGCCAGACAAACTTTTCTTTTTGCTGATTGTCGCAAAAAATAAAAAAATGCACAATAAAATGGGCCGCCAATTGATTGTTACCTTCAACACAATCATAATGGCAAAACGACCCTTTTCCACGCCTTTAGGCGCATTGGGAATATATGGCTAGATCTATATTTTTGCTATTACCCATCAGAACCTGATGGGTAATGTAGTCATCATCACGCCGGTCGCATTTACTTCCCAGAACTGCACCTGGTACCCATTTAAGGCTGGGTCGACCTGGGAACCAAGGTCATTTTGAAACAAAAATCGGGATCTCGTCAGGAACCGAACCGACGACCTTCCGATCCGCAGGCGGGCGTCTAGCCGCCAACGCTACGGCGACTGCCTGTAGTCATAATGGCAAATACAAATTATACCTGTCTATTGGTCACGGTCTGGAAAGAAATAACATTTTATTTATAATAGACACTACTAAATGCAAAAAGGGTTCATGATTTATAGTATAGATTATAATTATAATTATAGTATAGATTATAGTATGTCTTATATTAATTTTGATCTCCCCACGCCCAGCTTATTTACACACTAGGTCACTTCTGATTGGTAGTTCCTTAGATTTGTTCTTCTTCCTTGGCCATATCATCTTAATGCTTTCTGGTGTCGTCTTTCTCCTTTTGGATTACCCTGAGCGTTCGTGTCTATGATTGCCACTTAAATTCATAACGTAATTGCTATGTCAGCAAGCATTTTTGCTTGCGAATTGGCTTGTTGATATGGCTGTTTCTTTTAGTTATTTATCCTGTTTCTTCTTCTTCTTCTTCTTATTCTTCTTCTTCTTCTTTTCTTCTTCTTCTTCTTCTTCTTCTTCTTCTTCTTCTTCTTCTTCTTCTTCTTCTTCTTCTTCTTCTTTTTCTTTTTCTTCTTCTTCTTTTTCTTCTTCTTCTTCTTCTTCTTCTTCTTCTTCTTCTTCTTCTTCTTCTTCTTCTTCTTCTTCTTCTTCTTCTTTCTTCTTCTTCTTCTTCTTCTTCTTTTTCTTTTTTTCTTCTTGTTCTTCTTCTTTGTCTTCTTCTTTTTTCTTCTTCTTCTTCTTCTTCTTCTTCTTCTTCTTCTTCTTCTTCTTCTTCTTCTTCTTCTTCTTCTTCTTCTTCTTCTTCTTTTTCTTTTTCTTCTTCTTTTTCTTCTTCTTCTTCTTCTTCTTCTTCTTCTTCTTCTTCTTCTTCTTCTTCTTATTCTTCTTATTCTTATTCCTCTTCTTCTTTTTCTGCTCCTTCCACAGTACTGCTCCGCCTTTCAGCGTCATGTTTGGAAAAAGTATAGAATGAAAGCCTTGGCATGTGCTACTTAAATGATATTATTTATGGCCTCAGATATTCCATCTATCCATCGCTTTCGTGGTCGACCTTCAGTTTGATAGCTCTGTTGTGCCTACGCAGTGTAAAATGAAGACAGCGTTGTGTATTACCATCTGTCTCTAGTCAGTCGCCAAGAATTATGGAAAGATTAAGTGTTCTCCCTGGTGCCAGATAGATAACTTTGGATTGTCAGATTCCCTGCAACTATAGAATATATATGATTCTTTCATTTCTCTCCCTCTCCCTCTTTCTCTTTTACATTCTCTCTTCGTGTGAGTGTGTGTGTGTGTGTGTGTGTGTGTGTGTTGTGTGTCTGTGTTTGCCTCTGTCTCTCTCATTATTGAAGTCTGTCTCTGTATGTCTTTGTTTGTCTCTGTGTGTTTTTTTCCCTTCCTCTCTTTTTGTCAGTGTCTCTCTCCGTCTTTATGCCCCCTCTGTCTCTTAGACTGTCTTTATCTCTCTCTTTCTCTCTTTTTCTCTCTATTTCTCTCTCTCTCTCTCTCTCTCTCTCTCTCTCTCTCTCTCTCTCTCTCTCTCTCTCTCTCTCTTCTCTTTCTCCCTCTCAACACACACGTCTCTGTGAGTTGCTCTTGAAGAGTTAGATTACAAGTTTATCATAACAACTTGTCTGTCGGTGTAAATAAGAAAGCGAACACGAGAAGAAACAGAAGAAGAAGAAGAACCAGATCGTGAGTGGCCTGTTGTCAGAAATAACTTGTGCTTTATCCGATAAAACGCTTGTGCTGTAACTGCTTCTTCCAAAAACGATGACCTGCATTTCTAGTATCAGTCTGTTTATGTTGGCACTTCTGATGGCTGCCTTGGGCAATGAATGCGTATTTATGCTATTAGCCTTGCCTAGACTGCAGTCTATTTCCAGTTTTGTCACAAGGGACAGCGATGGATATTCTGTATGGTTTTGGTTGGCACAAGGAAGGGGGCAACTATGTAGGGACCCCTTTGCTATGAAGTTAGAACAGCAATTATCTAACTACCTTCTTCTTCTTCTTCTTCTTCTCCTTCTTTTTCTATCCTACTGTTTATGCCACAAAGCCCGCAGAGAGGAGCTAGATGTAGTTTCCTGTCTGTTCCTGGTCATGTAGCTTTTGTTAATATCATACTGCGCTTCTGTAATGTCTCTCTTACTCCCTCTACCCATCTCTTTCTTGGTCGGCCTCTTGTCTTGTAATCTGCTGTTCTTATTTAGTCCGCTCTAGCTTCTGTCAGATATTTCCCATTCTGACCGGATGACCAGAGCATTAGAGTCTTTGATTCTATGAATTGATTCGCTGGTTCTGTGCCTTCTATTGTTTTTAGCTGGCTCACTACACTCAGGGGATAGGCAAGGCGGACAGAGTACCTTGATGCCCCGAGTGCTGTGATGCCCCGAGTGCCATGATGCCCCGAGTGCTGTGATGCCATTCTTTACTCAACTCAGCTTGTTATTACCTGCTGATTTCTTTACCTGACGTATAGTACACATGATTACAATGCACCCTTTCATGATTTACTGACCACGACCCAGCTGCTTTGTTAGCTACTTTGGAGTTTGGTCATGTATGTGCTATTTTGGAGCACATCAGAGTGTCTCACTGTATACTATACTACATTTTAAGCAATTTCAAAAGTCGCGTGTTAAACTATATTTCTGTGCAAATTAGACTGTCTCACATATACTATACTATATTTTAATCACTTTCAAAGGTCGCGTGTTTTACTATATTTCTGTGCATATTAGACTGTCTCAAATATATTATACTATATTTTAAGCATTTTCAAAAGGTCGCGTGTTATATTATTTCTGTGCAAATTAGACTGTCATACATATACTATACTATATTTTAAGCATTTTCAAAAGTCGAGTGTTATATTATTTCTATGCAAATTAGACTGTCTCACATTTACTATATTTCAAGCAATTTCAAAGGTCGCGTGTTATACTATATTTATGTGCAAATTAGACTGTCTCACATATACTATACTATATTTTAAGCAATTTCAAAAGTCGCGTGTTATACTTTATTTCTGTGCTAATTAGTCTGTCTCACATATACTATACTATATTTTAAGCAATTTCAAAGGTCGCGTGTTATACTTTATTTCTGTGTAAATTAGACTGTCTCACATATACTATACTATATTTTTAAGCAATTTTAAAAGGTCGCGTGTTATACTTTATTTCTGTGTAAATTAGACTGTCTCACATATACTATACTATATTTTAAGCAATTTCAAAGGTCGCGTGTTATACTTTATTTCTGTGTAAATTAGACTGTCTCACATATACTATACTATATTTTAAGCAATTTCAAAGGTCGCGTGTTATACTTTATTTCTGTGTAAATTAGACTGTCTCACATATACTATACTATATTTTAAGCAATTTCAAATGTCGCGTTTTATACTTTATTTCTGTGCAAATTAGACTGTCTCGCATATACTATACTATATTTTAAGCAATTTCAAAAGTCGCCTGTTATACTTTATTTCTGTGTAAATGAGACTGTCTCACATATACTATACTATATTTTAAACAACTTCAAAAGTTGCATACAGTGCTATATTTTGGAGCAAATTCAAGAGTCACAGGCTCCACTATATTTAATTGTGCAGCAAATTTGTGTCACACAATAAGCTTTACTGACAGTCAACGGATGTTAGTAATTTATTTGTTATTTACACCTATTATATGTTTTGTTTATTCAGGTAATTTTGTAAATTTTTCTTTTTCTCCCCAGTTGGTGAAAATGATCATCACAGTCGTCGTTATCTACGCCGTGTGTTGGTTACCACTGCACGTCATCACACTAATCGGCGACAACAACCCCAAGATCTACGTTATGCCACACATGAACGTCGTTTGGCTCTGCGCGCACTGGCTGGCAATGTCGCATTCCTGCTACAACCCCATCGTTTATTTTTCACTCAACTCCACTTTTCGCAAAAACCTGGTACGTGTTTTTGCCTTGTGTTGGTACAAGCGGAAACGGATACGGCGCCATTTTTCTGCAAGAAGTGATATATCCAATGGTGGGGTCGAAATTTCAGACAATGAAGATTCGGCAAAGAAAAAGAACTTTAATCGAACTGCAAACACTTCTGTAAAAAGTGTGAAACAAGTGGAATCATCGAACAGATGGGAGAGTTTTAACCAGACAAAGAAATTGCGAGTCGTTTCTAGTGATTTGCATCTGTGAACGATATCTGCTTCGTCTATACAACATTTGTCAGTCAACTGTGCCACTCGCCACGTTAACCTGTTAATTAATCCTAGGTTGGCTTAGAAGAGGCTAGAAAGAAGGGGGGAAATTAGAACCTATAGACACATGAAACAATGGAGTACTTCTTCTTTAACTGTCCTTGGCCATGCAGGCTTAACTACCACAGTCATAAAATAAAGATTGTACAGTCCCCACAGTGTGCTTGTCAAACAGGACCACAAACACATGAGCACATTCTGCACACCTGCCCACTATACATACAACTTTGAAAAGGCACCTGGCCTCAAGAGCAAAGTTTGCAGAGCAAGCTTCGATGTCAGGTCATGTGTGCGTGTGGCCACTTGTTGCTTTGCAGCTTGTCCAGATGAGGACTTCTAAGAAATGTTCCTTTGAATGCTCATCATGAAGGGAGTGGAGGAAGCCGTTGGGCTGACACCTAAGAGTTTTTTTTGTTGAGTCTGCCGTTCCCAACAAAGTACAAAAGAAACGAAAGCTTAAGCACGCCCAGTAGGGGATGGCTCAGTGAATAACGCTTTTTGTATACCAACAACATGGATTGTTATGAATCCTCTTTAGCAGCTGGGTTGTTTTTTAACCAGTTTGAGGAAGATTACAAAAACTATCTTTTCCACACGACTGAATCGCTATTGACATGATATTTAATATAAAGAACATAGACAGTATCTTTTCCCAATGATAGATACATTATTGACATGGATATCTCATATAAATGTATTTTCTCTCAGTGATATATACTCCATTGACATATGCACCTCGTAAAAAGATATCTTCTCCAAGCAAGAGGTGCGCCATTGGTACAGATATCTGATATGAAGATCATAAACAGGTATCTTCTCTCAGTGATAGACACGCCATTTACATGAATATCTCACAGAAAGATATCGTCTCCATGCGACAGATACGCCATTGATATGGATATCTCATAGAAAGATACATTCTCCAAGCGACAGATATGGCATAGACATAGATATCACATAGAAAGATATCGTCTCCGAGAGAAAGATACGCAATTGACATGGATATCTCATAGACAGATATCGTCTCTAAGCGACAGATACGCCATTGACATGGATATCTCATAGACAGATATCGTCTCTAAGCGACAGATACGCCATTGACATGGATATCTCATAGAAAGATATTATCTTCAAGCGACAGATGCGAAATTGACATGGATATCTCATAGATAGATAATAAACATAAAATTTTCAATAGATTATTCCATTTGAAGATTATATCAATATCTCTGATTAACGATAGATGTGCCACTGGCATGGATATCTCATATGAAAATCTCTTCTCAAATCTATAGGTTGATATGTATATTTCATTGGGATATCATAACAAGTATATTCTTCAGATGAAAGATACATCACCACACTGTGGTTAGATTACACCCACTACCACCCGATAAGTGTGTCCTAACAGGTGAATAATTAGGGATTCATTTAAATCCGATGCGTGGGGCTGAAAGGCACAGATGTCGCAGCCTAGCTGTAAACCACAGAACATCATGCTATCCTTCATTTCATGTCGAACACATATGAAAAGGATGACAGTATTTTATTGAAATAGACATTTCATATCAAAATCAGTAAAAATATGTCTTTACTTTTGTGTTTCTTTTTATGAAAGATGTTTGAGAATATCTTTTTTTTTTTTTTTTTTTTTGTAAGTACGATTTGTCTGTCTTCGTCGGTTTTATGAACATTTTTGTAGACATATGTGTAAACCTTTCTTTGCCTTTACGTCTGCGTATTTCTAAGTACATGTCTTTTGGGGTCTTTGAACATCTCCATTTGTTTGTGAACAGCTGTGCATGTCTTTGTGCAAATGTGTGTGTCTTTGGGCAAATGTGCATGTTTTTGTGCACATGTGTGTGTCTTTGGGCATATGTGTGTGTCTTTGGGCATATGTGTATGTCTTTGGGCATATGTGTGTGTCTTTGGGCATATGTGTATGTCTTTGGACATATGTGTGTGTCTTTGGGCATATGTGTGTGTCTTTGGGCAAATGTGTGTCTTTGGGCACATGTGTATGTCTTTGGGCATATGTGTGTGTCTTTGGGCAAATGTGTGTGTCTTTGGGCATATGTGTATGTCTTTGGACATATGTGTGTGTCTTTGGGCATATGTGTATGTCTTTGGGCATATGTGTGTGTCTTTGGGCATATGTGTGTGTCTTTGGGCCTATGTGTGTCTTTGGACTTGTGTATGTCTTGGGCATGGGGCATAATGTGTATGGTCTTTGGGCCAATATGTGTGTGTCTTTGGGGCATATGTGTGGTGTCTTTGGGCACATCGTGTGTGTGTCTTTGGGCAATATGCTTGTGTCTTTGGGCATATGTGTGTGTCTTTGGGCATATGTGTGTGTCTTTGGGCAAATGTGTGTGTCTTTGGGCAAATGTGCATGTTTTTGTGCAAATGTGTGTGTCTTTGGGCATATGTGTGTGTCTTTGGGCATATGTGTATGTCTTTGGGCATATGTGTATGTCTTTGGGCCTATGTGTTTGTCTTTGGGCATATGTGTATGTCTTTGGGCCTATGTGTTTGTCTTTGGACATATGTGTATGTCTTTGGGCATATGTGTGTGTCTTTGGGCATATGTATGTCTTTGGGCATATGTGTATGTCTTTGGACATATGTGTGTGTCTTTGGACATATGTGTGTGTCTTTGGGCATATGTGTATGTCTTTGGACATATGTGTGTGTCTTTGGGCATATGTGTGTGTCTTTGGACATATGTGTGTGTCTTTGGACATATGTGTATGTCTTTGGGCATATGTGTGTGTCTTTGGACATATGTGTGTGTCTTTGGACATATGTGTGTGTCTTTGGGCATATGTGTATGTCTTTGGACATATGTGTGTGTCTTTGGACATATGTGTATGTCTTTGGACATATGTGTGTGTCTTTGGACATGTCTTGTATGTTGGTGGGACATATGTGTAATGTCTTTTTGGACATATGTGTTTGTCTTGGGCATATGTGTATGTCTTTGGGCATATGTGTTATGTCTTTGGACATATGTGTGTGTCTTTTGGACATATGTGTGTGTCTTTGGGCATATGTGTGTGTCTTTTGTGCATATGGTGGGTCCTTTGGACATATGTGTGTGTCTACTACTTCTATACTTAGTCGCTCCTTCTTCTATACCTTGAGGTGTAGAGGTTTGCCAGAGATCATCGCCAGACGTCTCTATCAGCAGTTTTCTTTCTGGCTTTGTTCGCATTCCAGTCCTCTGTCAGTCATGGACTGTCGATGTTGTCTTCCCAGCACTCACCTGGGTCGTCCCTGGAGCTCTGGTTTCCCATGGTTCTTAGCCTCCCATGCTTGCCATGGTGCCGATTTTCTCCATTCTGCACACACATCGTCCAGACCATACGTAACTTGTGACTGATCCACTCGGTTAAGGAAGGGCTGGGTATCGACTCTCTGACGTATTCGGTCTGCTATGCCGACTGTCCCTTCTTGTCACTTGGACCACATTTCTCAGGTATCCTCATTTCCCGAGGCTGAGCAGCTATGGCTTTCTGTGAAGCTGTTTGTCATTGCCCATGAACTCACGACCCATAGGTCAGGTCCAGACTGGTACAATAGGTTAGAGCGGTAAACACCATTTTCGTCCTCTTAGCCATTTCTCTTTTGCTAAGAAACCCTCGGTTTATGGCCTGGAAGAGTCTCCCAGCAGCTGACTTTTCGTGTAGCCCCGCTCAGTCTTAAATGCCTCCCCTTTGGTCTAATCCAACTCCAAGGTATTTGAACTGAGTTAACCTGCTCCAAGATAGCATACTGACCCCATCATGATCTGGTGTGTTTCTTCTCCTCTCTTTGAGATCACCATGGTTTTAGTTTTGGAGACACTGATGGTCATCCCTTTCTTTTCAAGATCTTCCTTCCAGACAAGTAAGTTGTACTGAAAGTGTGCCTCTGATTAGCTATCAGGGCCACATCGTCTGCAAAAAAAAGCCAGCTCTGCTGATATACAGATTGGTCTCATCTTCCAGTACCCTACAGAGTATCTTCTTTGTCTTCTCCTACAGGTCTTGATGACATCACTCCATCATAAGAATGAAGAGGTAAGGTGAGAGAATATCACCTTGTCTAACACCGCTGGTGGTCTTAAATTCTTCTGACTTTTGGTCTGCTGTTCTTACATAATTTCTGCACTTTTGTAGAAACTGTATTGCACTGATCAGGGGTGCTGGGATGTTTTTCCTGCCAAAGCAGTCCCAGAGCTTGTTCCAGGGTACCTTGTCAAATGCCTTTTCCAGATCCAAAAAACATAAGTGAATCTCACTCTTATAATTCCAGGGCTTTTTCACTCATCTGTCTCAGTGTGAAGATAAGGTCTTGGTACTTACTCGGTTGCTCTGAAGCCGCACTGGGCCTCGTTCCAGCTGTGGCTCTAACCAGACTTCTAAGTCTCTGCTCAAGAAATTCTAGAGTAAACTTTTACCGGGAATGGCTGAGGAGGGATATGCCTCTGTGGTTTTCACATTGTCTGTTATCACCTTTTTAAAAATATAGTATAATGATGGCAACTCCCAATCTGTTGGTATAGTTTTGCTACACCAGGCTGCCTGGAGAAACCTTCAGATAGAAGGCGCTCACCTTCGACACCCATATATTTGGACCATCTCTGGTGTTATACCGTCATGACCTGCTGCTTTTTCCCAGCTTAATCTTCTCAATAGCTGCCTTCAACTCTACCATCTGATGTTATCTTCCCCATGATTGAATTCCTTTCAGCAGTGAGGCGTCATTATTTCTGGTCATGACTTCCCTCAGCGCCGAGGAAGCTCTGAAGAAGTATTCTTCCATGTCTGCCCATGATATCATTTTGTAGAAGTAAGCAGAGCCCCTTCCTGTCTTTATGAATTTAAGTGGGCACTCTTCTTCCTTCCTCATGTTCTTAAGGGTCTTGTAGAACAGTTTTTTGGTTTTCTCTCCTTGCATTTCTTTTCCAACTTTTCTCCAAACTCTTCCCATGATTTCTGTTTTGCTTTAAGCACACATATTTTTGGCTCTCTGTTCTGAGTGCCACATATTGTTATATTTTTCTATTTCTTCAGCTGTGTTCCTGGCTGCCAGGTATCGCTTTCCATGCCCTTTTCTTTTCTCCTATTTTCAATTGGAATTCTTCTGCCACCAAGGTGTCCTGTGTCCCCGCCTTCCACTTGGACTTCACCACATGCTTCTACTGCAGCTGCTGTGAGGATATTCTTGAATCTTCACCAGAGAGTTTCAGTGTCTGATGATTCTTCTCAGTTCCTATTGCTTTCCCTATAAGCTCCTGGTATTTAGCCTTAATATCTGGCTCTCTTAGCTTGTATCGCTTTAATCCTCATCCCTTCTTGGTTGCTTGGTTTCTTGCATAGGTTGTCGGTGTTGCCGTTGTTGTCAGCAGTTCTTTCAGTTGTTCTCTTTATTGTGACCAAGATAGTGGTCACTTCCAATCTCTGGTCCTCTCATGACTCTGGCATCTCTCACAAACTTGAATGAACTTTTCCTAAACTATGGCGTAGTCCAATGATGGATGGATTTTTTCATTCTTTGAAGGTTCACATCTTGTGTATGCATGTAGTAGTACGCTTTGTGGGGGAATTTTGTGTTTGTAATGACAAGGTTCTGTTCCCTGCAGAATCTGAGAAGTCGCTTGCCACATTATCATTCAAAACATCTTCACCATATCTCCCGATCACTCACCCCATCTAGAGTGACATTTCCTACTCTGGCATTTAGATCTCCTAGGAGGATAATTTCATCGTGACAGTCATCTATGGTCTTTTGGAGCAGTTCAAAGAATTCTTCTTTAACATCTACTCGCTCATCTTCATTTGGCCCGTACACAATGACAAAATTGACAATTTTATCTTCTTCTTTCAGATCTAACACCATTATTCGCTCTGAGGTGAATTTCCATCCCTTGATGTTACTAACTTGATTCCTGGCCACAATACAGCCAACACCCTCCCTTGGCTCTCTCCGTCATAGGGACACCACTGTAGAGCAGCATACTTCCATCGTGATCTGTGATTCCTTGCCCCTTTTTCTTGGTTTCAGTCAGAGCCAAGACTCCTAATTTTGCTTTCCTCATCTCCCCTACTAACTCGTTTCCTTTCCGTTAATGCCTCTTATATTCCATGTTCCATAAATCGTAGTCCGTAAGCCATGCCAGTTCGTCGCCGTTAAGATCCGTCCGGTTTTCTCTCTGTAGTTACTTGTAATCGTGGTTTAAGGCAAACAGGTGATTGGCCTGTTGTGCCTTTGCATGGTGGAGGGGCTGCCTCCTTGCGGCCTCCACGCAGGCCGTCTGGCTGATTCACGGTTACCCACTACTTCCGGAGACGCATGAAGCACTCAGGTTCAGCCAGACCCTCCTCCTTTTACAGCCGGGCTTGGGACCGGTCTTAGCGGAGTTATGTGTGTGTCTTTGTGCATATGTGTGTGTCTTTGGACATATGTGTGTTTCTTTGTGCATATGTGTGTGTCTTTGGACATGTGTGTGTGTATTTGTGCATATGTGTGTGTCTTTGGACATATGTGTGTGTCTTTGTGCATATGTGTGTGTCTTTGGGCATATGTGTATGTCTTTGGACATATGTGTGTGTCTTTGGACATATGTGTGTGTCTTTGGGCATATGTGTGTGTCTTTGGACATGTGTGTGTGTCTTTGGGCATGTGCGTATGTCTTTGGACATATGTGTGTGTCTTTGGGCATATGTGTGTGTCTTTGTGCATATGTGTGTGTCTTTGTGCATATGTGTGTGTCTTTGGACATGTGTGTGTGTCTTTGGACATATGTGTGTGTCTTTGGACATATGTGTGTGTCTTTGGACATATGTGTGTGTCTTTGGGCATATGTGTGTGTCTTTGGACATATGTGTGTGTCTTTGTGCATATGTGTGTGTCTTTGGACGCCAGTTTATGTGTTTATTTTTCTTACTTTATCATTACACGGGAGCCGCCGTTGTTTAGCGGCTAGATGCTCGCCTGTGAATCCGAAGATCGTGGGTTGAAACCCAAACGGAGCCCCTAAATTTTTCCAAAATAACCTTGGTTTGCAGGTCGACTCAGCCTTAAATGGGTACCAGATAAAGTCCTGGGAAGTAAAGGCAGTCGGTGTGATGTTGACGACATATCCCACTGAGTGGAGTGCCGAGTGGTCTATGAAATAAAGGTCTATCGTATGTCATAACGACACTGCCAACTCTGGACTATCTGGACAGATTTCCTACAGTTGTAGGAGTTAGCCAGGCTTTTGTTAAACTTGCTTCGGGGAAGGCCCCAGGCAGAAATGGGATTCCTTTTGCCAAGGGGAAAGACATTCTAACCCTACACATTCATCAGCTAATAACACTCTGCTGGCGTGAGGGACAGGTTCCGCAAGACTGCAAACACTCAGGCATCATAACTATGTACAATGACAAGTGTGATCGGAGTGACTGCAATAACTAGAGGCGAATATCTCTGTTGTGTACTGTTAGAAACGTACTTGCGATAATAGTTCTGATAGCACTCCAGATCCTAGAAGACCATTTTACACAGTCACAGTGTGGTTTTCGTTAGAGCACCACTTATATGACTTTTTCATTACGATAGTTGCAGGGAAAATGCCATGAATAAAATCATCCACTGTGTGTTGCTTTTTTCAACTGTTAGTCGAAAAGATCTGTTCAACTGTTAGTCGAAAAGATCTGTTCAATTGTTAGTCGAAAAGATCTGTTCAACTGTTAGTCGAAAAGATCTGTTCAACTGTTAGTCGAAAAGATCTGTTCAACTGTTAGTCGAAAAGATCTGTTCAACTGTTAGTCGAAAAGATCTGTTCAACTGTTAGTCGAAAAGATTTGTTCAACTGTTAGTCGAAAAGATCTGTTCAACTGTTAGTCGAAAAAATCTGTTCAACTGTTAGTCGAAAAGATCTGTTCAACTGTTAGTCGAAAAGATCTGTTCAACATGCCCAAGAAGATTGGGTGTCCACCTACCCTACTGAGCATTACTGAATTGTTCCACACGTGTATGAAAGGTGCAATCAACGTTGACCGTTAACACTGGAGGAGTTTGTAATCAACAGCGGAGTGAAGCAAGGATGTTTACTCGCTCCTACCCTGTTTGTAATATACGGAAGGTTCTGCCGTTTCCGATTTTTAACATCACGACGGATAACACATGGTCCAGATAATCATGAGCGAGAAAATTAAGCTTCTACTAAACATCTCCCTTCCTATGAAATATGCTATCGAGATCAAGAGGGTGGTATGTTCATCCATTCTCCACCTTACTGCAGCCTCTATGATGCTCTTAGGCTGAAAGCCAAAACCAGAAAAAAGAAGGTAGTTATCAGAGAGCTGACGGAGCCGGACTTTGTTTTCAAAAATGACAATGACCCAGGTCGACCCAACCTTGAATGGGTACCAGGTACAGTCCAGGGAAGTAAAGGCTGCCAGTGTGATGCTGACCACGTCACCCACCAAGTGCCAGTTGGTCTATAAAAATATAGGTCTAGCCCTATTTTCCCAATACGCCTGCAAGGCGTGGAAAGGAGTCCTTTGGCTTTCAGAGAGCTGCAAAAATTACCACCCACACGGAGGGGAGCTGAATGTTTACTATGTGCATGTGCTGATGCATGATGTGAATTTGGACTAACAATCAGCAACAAACAATCTAAAGAGTATGGTGCAAAAACTATACTGACGATGAAGAGATGGAGACAGTTGACCATTTTATATATCTGGGTTCCACAGTGAATACTAAACTATCGCTGGACCACGAAATCAAGATCAGGTTGGGTAAGGCAACAACCACAATGAGCACATAACCAGAAAGAGTTTGGGAAAACAGAAAGCTCGCGATTAAAAGGAAAACTCTTGTCTTTTAGTCTTGTGTTCTCAGCACTTTTTTCGAGGCGGTGTCAAGTGGCAAAACAAGATCACAAACACTTGTCAAGTGGCAAGACAAGATCACAAACACTTGTCAAATGGCAAGACAAGATCACAAACACTTGTCAAGTGGCAAAACAAGATCACAAACACTTGTCATGTGGCAATACAATATCACAAACACTTGTCAAGTGGCAAGACAAGATTACAAACACTTGTCAAGTGACAAGACAAGATCACAAACACTTGTCAAGTGGCAAGACAAGAATACAAACACTTGTCAAGTGGCCAGACAAGTTCATATACACTTGTCAAGTGGCAATTCAAGATCACAAACACTTGTCAAGTGGCAAGACAAAATCACAAACACTGAGTTATTCTTCTTGTTGTTGCTTCTGATCACCGGCTGTGAACCCCCCGCGGGAAAACATGGTTGTTCGTCCTTTTCTGGACTTTGACTTTGTTTCAGGACCAGGGTTTTGCGTGTGCTGCTGTTTTACAGATATTGCTTATTTCAAGCAGACGGTTAGTTCCTTGCCTCTCAGACAGATGCACTCTGACTTTGAAGAGAGAAAAAGATCAGGTATTGCTACAGTTTTCTCAATGCGCCTACGAAAGCTCTGTTGGTCACACCTGGAGAATGGTGGATGGTAATCCATAGGGACATCATCTCCGCCATGGCGACTCCAACTTAAAGGTAGTATTCTGTAAATTATGAAAGCAGTTTTCTTCTGCTTAAAGTCTATGTCGTGTGGCGCTAGTAGTCATGTCTATCCACAGCCTTCTGTCTCGTGTACTTTTAATCAACTCTGACACGGATGATCTGCCATAGGCCATCCCATGTGGCGTTTGTAGTCATGTGTATCCACAACCTTCTTTCTCGTGTACTTTCAATCAACTCTGACGCAGATGATCTTCCATACCATGATGTCAGACCCTCTAAGCATCTTTTCTCTCGGTCTCCCTCTGTCTCTCCTCCAACTGTCCTACTGTCACGATATACTACAGTTTTCTCCTTCCAATCAAATTACCAAAGGTGTCTCTTTCTGATGTGGGCATTCAGTTCTCTTCGTGGGTCAGTTTCTTTCAAGCCTCTTCGTTACTCTTTTTATCTCGTCATTTTCTACTTTCTTTTTTTTTCATTTCACCATTCGGGGCCACAGAAACGCGTGGCAGGGCACAGCTAGTTCGTCTATAAAACCACATCTCAGCAGCTTCCAGATAACTTTGCACTAGTTTATCAACTGTCCATGATTCCCTTCCGTGTATCAAGATAGGATGGCAAACTAATGAACGTAAAATTACCTACAGAAACCGCAAACAGCGAAGATTGCTGCGGTCGGTTCTGCAGCGGCCTGCAATGGATGCGAAACTAACTTAACATGGAACCATTTATAATTTTCAACACATGCTTGGGAATTCCAATGGCGAAGTGTTAATTTCACGTACTGACGTTTGAGTAGACGGTGCAACTTTTACATGATCCTTGGAGATCACAGCTGGATGGTGATTAAATCCGTTGAAATGAAGCCTATCCTCTTGACTGTATCTTTTAGATATGGATGTGAATTCTGGAGAATAAGTAAAATTTTTATCCGAAACCTTACAAAAGTGATTTAACGGACAAATTATTATAATTCTTTGGCAATAAAAAAGGAAAACAGTCTAGCGGTTTACGCAGAGACCAGAACAGAATGCTAACTACTCGACAACGACAACGACAGTACTGACTGACTGACTTCTACCCCATCAGGACATCACAAAAGCGATAAACATCCGATGACACAATGTGGCACCATGTGGGTGAGGATCACCGTGGAGAGGTCCCAGAAACCGCGTTCAGCCTTTAGGCCATATTTATGGCCAGGCTATATTGCGGCCCCTGGAAAAGCCAGAGTAGGGCTTCAATTAACGAAAAATTTCATCCTAAAAAGGACGGTGTCGATGGTACCACAACAACAGTAACAAATTTGGAAAAGGCAGTCGTGATGTTTTTGTCATATTCTTCTTCTTCTTCGCGTTCACCAGCTGTACACTCTGGTGGAAAGTTCTGGTTGCTCGTCCACTTCGGAACTGCAGTCCTACTCCAGAACCTGAGTATTGCGTGTGCATCAGTTTTACAGATCTGATTCACTTGAATGCAGACTGTTAGTTCCTTGCCTCTCAGGCAGATGCACTCTGACTTCAAAGGAAGCTCCCCAATTAGTCGACTCTTACGACATGCTTTTGGGTAGGCAGAGGGTCTATTCTTGTTTTCCGCACGATGGGGCCCCAAAACCCACACGGGGATTTTGTCATATTATGCGGGTTCTAGGTTCCTATTATAGGGGAAAAAGAATAGACCCACTGCCTACCTACCCAAAATCATGTCGTAAGAGTCGAATGATTGGGAACTTTTTTCGAAGTCAGAGTGCATCCGCCTGACTGGCTGAGATGCAAGGAACCAGCAGTCTGCATACAGATGATTCAGATCTGTAAAATGTATGCACATGCAACACATAGGATCTGGAACAGGACTACAGTCAAGAAGTGGACGAACAACCAGAACTTTCCACCGGAGTTACAACGCAAGACCTTCTAAATAATGGAGTTATAGCATTAAAAAGTCGGCTCTGTGGTTAAGTCTATGCGAACGCTTCGCTTCGTAATACCGGGATGCCAGGTTCGATCCCAGCTGCGGGCCATGCGCCTTGCGTTGGTTTCGACAGTGGTATCAAGAAAGCCGACCGTCCAGAGCAATGGCAAACTACTGGATGTAAATTGCCTAGAGAAACCACACAACAGCCAGGAGCTGTTAGGGTTGGTTCTGCAAGTAAGTTCTGCTGTAAGGATACGCAACTAACTATGGCATTAAAAACAGCCTTACAGAAATAAACATCAATCTTAATAATGCTCTTGACAAAGATTATCAACGAACGTTACATCCCCCTCCCCCCCCCCCGACATTTCAATGAGGTACAAGTAGAGAAGAAGAAGGGCAAGTATCAGCGGGGAATTATTTTACGACATCACCGTCAGATGTTAAAAATAGGAACCACGTGTGGTGACCAGACGACAATAAGACAAGCATGGAGGAAGATGATCCTATGGAAGCCAAGTTGCCGACTAAAAAAACAGGCAAGAAGAAGAAAAAGAAAGTAAAAAAGGCTGTGTCTTCACCTACGGCGTCTTCACCTACGGCTTCAGTTTATATCCCTGGTCGGGGACAGATTGACGAAGATGAAGAATTGGTTATGGATGAAACGGCGTATGTTATGCACCACCAAGCCACGACAGGTAAGAAGTCAAGTCGTTGATTGAAGTTAAAAGTGCTAGTTTTTTTTTTTCCAGCTAAGTTAATCTATCTACGATTTGTTTTTTTAGGATATTAAATGTTAATTTTTGTTAGCCAATAGTTATATTTGTGTATATTAAATTTGAGAGATATATAATAATAATTATAATAACGTACCGTCGTACGAGGGAGAGTCCAAAATTATCTACATCTATCTACACTTTTCAATAATTTCATTTCAATCTACAAAAACAATTTTATATATTTACATTAAGCAAGGGGTTTCACCATGCACATCAGACGTCATTTTTCTATGTAAACTCCCTCCGTATCTGTTCACAATCACAATACATTTTGTGTGTTTTTCGTTAGCACAGGAGCAGAGCAACTACTAACTATGGGATGACCGGTTGTGTGCTGAAACTAAGATTACCAGCTCACAATACACTTTGCCCCAAAATCAGCAAGCTTAAGTATTCTTTTCAAATAAAAGGTTTTGCGGCTCTCCTCCAGACGGCATCATAATATTATGCGGCCATAAAATATCCAAAAAATATCCGGCATATCTAAAATATGGACTTTCTGCCAAGAAACAAATCGTGGCAAAACTAGGATGACTTGACAATATCAACATTGCACACAGTAGTAGCAGACGATAAATACCGACCGTTAACAATTTTGAGCATTTCTGCAGACGATAATAGCGACCGTTGACTATTTTGAGTCATTACAGACGATGAAAGCAATATGGCGGGTAGACCAAGCACTCCAACGCACATTAGTAATACTGTTCGTCCGATCAAGGATTTAGTAGCGGTAGATGTTAGACCTGCCGACCTGAATCCTCACACTTTTCGGCATGCGCAAAACGCGATTAAACTTACTGCCGAGCGTATCCCCTGCGTTGCGCATAGCGGCGCGGGGGATACAGTTGGCGGTGAGGCACAGTCACAGAAACAGGTCCGCAAGTAACATATCTCTGAGACCCTGTTAGAGCATTTGTTTCGTTATACTGAGCCGGCATATTTGTAATAGAACTGAGCCCCATTTGGATATTTTATGGCTGCCATAATATTATGATGCCGTTCGGAGGAGAGCCGGTTTGGCTCTCCTCCGAACTTCTACCCCAGCATTATGGCGGCGCCCGCTGGGCCAAACAAATATCCTTACTGGCCTCAGTCCTGTTAAAAATATGCGAACTTCCGACGACGAACGAATCACATCAAAACTAGGATCGGCTCCGTATAGCGAAACAAATGCTTTAACAGGGTTTCAGAGATATGTTAATTGCGGACCTGTTTCTTATTGTTTCTGATTACCTGACAATTTTAAGAGACGATAGTAGCAGACGATAATAGCGACCGTTGACACTTTTGAGCGTTTCTGCAGACGATAAAAGCGACATGGAGGGGAGACCACGTGCATCAACGCAGATTAGCGTCGTTGTTGTCCTTAAACTTTTCGGCATGCACAAAACGCGGCTACGCTCACCGCCGACAGTATTCCCCGCGCCGCTGCGCACGGATGGGGGGGGGGCTAAACTAGATGCCTGGGACTCACGAACAAATTAAATTTGAGGAAGTTGTAGGAGATGCGGTAGCTTCTGCTCGTGAGTCCCAGCCATCTAGTTTAGTCCACGCCGCACGTAGCGGCACGAGGGATACTGGTCGGTGGTGAGGCATAGTCACAGAAACAGGCCTGCAATTAACATATCGCTGAGACCCTGTTAAAGCATTTGTTACGCTATCGGAGCCGATCCTAGTTTTGCTGCGATTCGTTCGTCACAGGAAGTTCGCATATTTGTAATTGGACTGGGCCCTGTAAGGATATTTCAGGCTGCCATAATGCGGGGGTAGAAGTTCAGAGGAGAGCCAAAGGTTTTAGTTGATCGTGAAGCCACTTTTGCACATTGTTCTGCAGAGTAAGTTTAGTGAGCTTTCTTGGTACTCACAGTGCACAGACTTTATGAAAGCTCATCTCGTCGTGGAAAATCTGATAGGCAGAACTATGATGGCTAATGTTGAAACAGAGAAGATACTTCACCGATGGTAATTCGCCTAAAATTTCCCTAACGAGCCTCAGTCACGTGTCAATTGCAAACTTCCGGCGACTTTAATTGCGCACTACTGTCACCGCTGGGCGTGGATTGGGGCTAAACTAGATGGCTGGGACTCACAAGCAGCAGCTACCACATCTCCTGCAGCTTACTTCATTTTATTTGCTTGTTAGTCCCAGCCATCTAGTTGAGCCCCAATCTATGCCGCGTGAGCGGCAAGGGGGATACTCTCGGCGGTATAGTCCCCAGAAGTGCGCAATTGACACGTGACTGAGGCTCTGTAAGGGTATATTTTCGGCCTCAATAATCTAGGACCGTTATTCGGAAGATAGCCTAATTTTGTCATCATTTATGGTAGAGGTATGGCCGTTCTGCTCCCTCTTCACATGCTTTAACTCTTGGAGTCTAAGGAGCGTATCGTACGTTCATAGGATACTGCCTAGAAGCCCAATGAACGTACAGTATGCCAATTTTACTATCTCTTGACTATCCCTTGGGCCTGTGATGCTAAACCCTCTGCGACTCTAAGAGGTAAACCTATTTGACCACTATTAAACTTCTCGATCCACAGAGTTTTACATGATAATGTACTTCCCCCATATGCGATGATAGTCTGCGATGAATTTCTGTTCCTCTGACACCCTCCTACCAGAGGAATCTTATCACTGCTCATTATTTCTCTTTGGTGCAAATTTTTAATGGAGCGGCCATGATATGTATGCAACAGAAGGAAGGGGAATTGCGGAATTATGATGAAACTTTCATAGCTTTACTACAACAGTATATAACAATAAAATCAGTGAGAACAGAAATCTGAAATCAGTGTGAACAATGTGATTGTAAGAAGAGTTATATCAAAATAGGAGATAGTTTTTGACTTCCTCACACACACACACACTTTATCTAAACTAATTATTCATTATTTTAAAATTAAGAATATTCCTACTTTAAGTGTCGGACCAAATTAAACTTTCTGTGTTAAGGATATCAAACCAAACGAAAAGTTGAACCACTAAGCTTCAGATTATCACAAATGACAAACACCCACAAGTGAACGACAGCGCTGTAGCTTAAGAGCCTTTATGCACATTGCATGCATGTACAATACCACAAACAAGAATGAAATGATAATGCAAAAGTGCAGTACATCAGTACTGACCGGTTAGTTGCGCACAGCTAGTTAAGCTGTTAGCAGTTCTTGGAAGGTGTGACACACGAAAGAGATGAGCTGCTGCGAAGAGGACAAATAATTATGAGTAGAAAGATATTAAATTAAACTAAAAGTAGAAACAGTGTGGTTCTACATTATCACAAGCACAAATGACAAGTCAACTTTGTTGCAGCGTACAGTCCTGGGAAAGCATTTTGATTTCTTCAACTCTTTCAGTTTTAAGGATTTAGTGCATTAACTGGTTGGGTTTAAAAGGACTCAGACATTAATATTATTATGGGGCACAAGAAGTTGAAGTAACAGTTGGGATGGAATGAGGCAGTAGTATAGCACGGCCAAAGAGGGCGCAGATTGATAATATTGAAATCATAACAGTATTGTGAGGAACCATAATGAGTGGCAGGGAGTTATGGAATACAGTGCATGTACGACATAAATATTTAAAATTGTGATGACAGCAGTCGAGTTGATATTGGTTTTTTTAAACTATGTAAACTATGAAAGACAGTGTGACTCGTCTGTGTGGAAGCTATGGCTTAGAAGTCTCTTTATTTCTTGTTTTATTTGTTTGTCAAGACTTCGGCCCAAAAATTCGACTGTCTCTGAGTTTTGTTGTTGTTGACCTTTTCACCCTTTTTTGAGTGGACTAAACTAGTCATTGTTTTTGTATCTTTTGATGGTGATGATCCTGGAAAGAAAATAAAACTGATCTTTGTTGGAGACCTAACCAGTCTTTTAACCTGGCCTATCATGCGGAGTACTGTTGTACTTTTGTATTTATGTCATGTCCAAAGTATTCATATTTTGTTCATTTTATTAGCAAACACATAACCAATTTTGATTATATAAACTCCCTGTGTGGGTTCCGGGGCTCTATTATAGGGGGGAAAACAAGAATAGACCCACTGCCTACCCAAAAGCATATTGTAAGAGTCAACTGATTGGGAGCTTCCATCGAAGTCGGAGTGCATCTGCCTGAGAGGCAAGGAACCTGCAGTCTGCACACAAATAAGTCAGATCTGTAAAACAGATGCACAAGCAACACTCAGGTTTTGGAACAGGACTGCAGTCCTAAAGTGGATGGGCAACCAGAACTTTCCGCCAGAGTTTACAGCTGGTCAGCGTGAAGAAGAAGAAGATTATATAAACAGTGGATTTAATCATTGATATGTATATGTGCTCTTTCTATCTTAGTTACTGCTGCTCCAAGATATTTCTCTTATGTTCACGTTCCACACTTGAAGAAAGGTTGAAGAACACTGTTCTAATTAATGAGCTGGTTAATGCAGTTCTGTTTTTCTAATCATTTTTGTTTTGCTCTAGGTGATCCATGTCTCAGCTTTGATGTGTTACGAGATGGCCTCGGTGAAAAGAGAGAGACGTTTCCCCACACCTCCTACATCCTTGGAGGCACCCAGTCAGAAACTGGTTATTTTAACTACATCATGCTCATGAAAATGTGCAACATGCATAAAACCCAGAAGGAAGAGAAAGAAGATGACAGCGAGGAGAGTGAGAGTAGCAGTGATGATGATGATGAGGGCGAAGATAAGCCCGACAGAACAGGAAAAAAGACACCACCAGTATTGTATCAGACAATGATAAAACATAATGGCTGTGTCAACAGAATAAAAGTAAGTGTTTTGTGACACGTGTTTTTGTTTGATCATGTATCTGTCATCATCAAGGCTGATCATCTGCATTTGTGTTTCTCTGTGTTGTGTTATGGCCGATTAAATCGGCTGTGATGAAATTGCTTGTGCACGTATGAATGTGTTGTTTCATCGGCACATATATTTTTTTTCTCTTCAGGATGTAGTGTTGTTTCGACAATTTTTGTGTCCAATAACAGTGTTTGAAATTTTGCTGCCATGAAGTTTGAGAGTAGAGAAGACACAGCATTGTTAGGGAGGAAAGCTTTTTATTCTAATCATTCTGTTTTAAATCATTGTTTTCTAAATTTGGGTTCCGGGGGACTCCCCCCCCCCCCCCCCCCCAAGAGGTAGAATAAAATGTGATTATGCAAGCTTGTTGCAGTCCATTAAAATACAGTAAAAATAGGTTCAGTAAAAACCCCAAACATGTTTTGTAAAAGGTGTCTTATTGGGGGCGTTTCCTTTTAAGTCTGAGTGTATCTGCCAGAGAAGCGTGAAACTAAGTTTGCATACACATGAGCCAGATCTGTAAACTGGATGTGCACACAAAACTAAAGTTCTGGAAGAAGACTAAAGTCCAGAAGTGAACAAATAACCGAATCTTTTCTCTGAAGTTCACAACCAGATACTGTAAAGAAGAAGAAGAAGGCTTACTGTTAAATATAGACAGCTTGTTTTTGGGCCACTTCAGAATGTTTATAAAATAAGAAATGATTTTCAATGAAGTTCACTGTGATATAAAGTGCTGACCATAATAGTAAGTACTGAACATAATAGAAAAGCGCTCGCTGTTTTAGGAAATGAAGGCATACCCGGTTAGGGGTGGCAGTCTGTGTGCTTACGTAGAAAATTCAGTGCTTCTGCTAAATGGAGACGTCAGCGAACACAACAGAGCAAGCCTCAAGCGCATAGCTCGTCATGCCCACTAGAGTCGTCGAAAGTCCAGGATGAAAATATTAGTCGCACACACTAGGAAAGCCCACTGGTTTTAATGTATATCAGGTGTTAAATCTACCTGATAGGTTAAGTCTTTTTTTTTTTAAAGTGCTGTTTTTTAGGCTGTGAATTATAATAGTCAACAAAATTAGTTTTGGTTATTAAAATATAACTTTCCTTGCAAAGAATTCCTTGTTCTGTTAACCAGGCAACAAACATCAGTGGTCATGTTGTGAGTGCATCCTGGTCGGAGCATGGAGTTGTCTACATTTATGATGTGACATCCCACGTCAGTGTGCTGGACACCCCCGACAAGATTGAGGAGTTTGAGGCCTCAGGTAGCCAGGCATCCCCACTGTTTGCTTTTGACGGGCATCAGATGGAGGGTTATGCCTTGGCCTGGTCACGAAATGATGCAGGTGAGAATTTATTTACTGAACCTATTTTCTACTGTATTTTAATGGACTGCAACAAGCTTGCATGATCACAATTCAGTCCACTTTTTCTTCCAATATTTACTGAACATATTTTCTACTGTTTTTTTTCATGGACTGTAATAAGCTTCATGGCGAAGTGGTCAAGCGTTTGTGCTCTGGAGGTCGTGGGTTCATTTCACGGCGCCGCTATTCAGTTTACAAGTGCAGTTTTTGCGGGGATCATCGCTGGAGCGACAGTTGTCGTGCCAGCTGTCTGTTCTGCGGAGAGAGACTGAGCCATATGAGATAAAATCCGGTGCAATTAAATCATTTCTCTCACCGCTACCTCTTATTTCACTCTAGTTTCTCTTCCAGTGTCTCACTAAAGTAGATGATGCTTAAATACATCTTTCTCTGCCTTCCTTGCCAAGTGTTTTCCCATACAAGGCTAATCTCTGTTCAATTGTTTTATTCATGTCCACCAGCTGTAGACTCTGATGGGACATCCTGGTTATTTGTCCAGTTCTGAATGTCTGTTCTAGGATCTGAGGTTTGTGTTTTACAGATCTGCAGTCATGTTTCATTGCCTGTCAGTCAGATTAATGCAGTCCAGTTTTAAGGGAGCTGTTTATCCTAACTCTAGGGCGACTAGCCAGTATTTCTGTTGATGCATGCACAATAATTTTCTTTTCACTGAGTTTTCTTATACTCTTTGCAACTGTCACATACCTCAGCATTCTTTTCTGTCCACTTTATTCTCAGCATCCGTCGCAGGTCGACCCAGCTTTAAATGGGTACCAGGATGGCTGTCCTGGGAAAGTAAAGACGGCCGGCGTAATGCTGATCACATTACCCATCCAGTGCCGATTGGTCTGTAAAATATGGGACGCTCTTCCAATATACCCGTTGCGCCTAAGACGTGAAAAGGGATCTTTACTTTTTTTTTTTTTTACATTCTCAGCATTCTTCAAAAGTGTTATCTTCACTGCCTCCAGTATTTCCCATTTTTAATTCTTCTTAAAGACTGTGGCATTGGTAGTCATTTGTATCCACAACCTTCTGTCTCGTGTACTTTCTAACTCTTAACATAGGTGATCCTCTTTGCTGTGATGTCAAACTGTCCAGCAGCTGTTCTCTAACTCTACCTCTGCTCCCCTCCAATTTTCCTACTGTTTTATTACTCATTTAAAATTCACAACCATGCAAAAAACAGTGGTTCCTGCAGCATGGAGATATTTATGCATGTCACTTTACTAATTAAATTCATTGCTGCAGCATAATTTATATTTAAAAAAACTAAAAGTATTTCTGTAGTTTAAATAAATGCCATGTGTTGATGCTAAGTAGTTGCTATAAATTGGAAAGATATAAACCGAACGAAAAGTAGATCAGCGAGCTTCACAACATAACAAACTCAGAGGGGGTTTGGGGTGCGCTGAGTGGTCTTGAGGCATGGCTTCTGCCTCCAGTGTTGAGGCCCAGGTGAAGGCTGAGATTTTTCACGTGGACTTCTAGTATTTTCCCGTCTCTGAGTACTAAGATTGGACGCCCGAGTGTATTGTTGCGACGTAAAAAAAATCCCCTGGCAGTTGGAAATTGCAAATAGTAACCTTACAGTGCTGCCCAGTCAGAATTTGAAGTTTAAAATGTACCCAAAGTATTTCAGGATCCTCGCCGGTGCTACTAAGTTTAAAGCACCGTGTTGAGATTCTTCGGACTGAGGCTTTAGTTAGAAGTAGAACAGAGCGCTTCTGAGTTACTGCCCTTGTGCCATGATGTTGATCTATTGTTTAAACCTCAACCATAACAAACACAAACGAAACATGAACGTTGTGACCATACAGCCTTCATCAGCACATACATAAACACAAATACACTACTATAATGTTATTTTGTCTTGTAAATCTAGGCCGGCTGTTGTCTGGTGACTGCAACAAAAACGTCTACAAGTGGCAGCCAAGAGAAAGCACCTGGCAAGTCGACATCCGGCCATTTGAAGGTCACACGGCATCTGTTGAAGATATCAAGTGGTCTCCTTTGGAGAGCAATGTAAGTCAGCGAAACTTTGTTCGGTGAAATGTTGTAAATGTTGAGTAGCCAAATTGCTGGACACCTAAGACTGTGGACCCTAATAATAAAGTACTTCCTCTTGAGCATCCCGGCTCTTGAGTTTAGTCATTGCTACAGCTGATGCACCCTCCATTCTCTGTGACTTGCTCTTTTTTTTTAGCCGGTGACTCTTAGGTGTTCACCGGTCTGCCTAGGTTTTATCTTTTGACACTTATGTATTTTGTGAATAATGGGATTTTACAAAGATGGGAGTGTCAGCCCTACCCAAGATGGGAGTGTCTGCCCTACCATGTTTCAATCCCCAAACTAGAGGATTCGGGCATCTGTTTTCTGTCTCTTGACCTACCCAGCTTGGGAGGTCTCTCTAGTAGGTACACTACGATGCAGAAGTTCAAGCTGTCTAGATAGCAGGAGAAAACCTACTTAATACCGGGTATTTTTCACAACCAGTGGTATTCCTGACAGATGTAAAAGCGGTACTTCGGCACTCCAATCTGGAAAGTTAACAGGTATACCGACACTACTCCCTAAACTAGGCTACCGGTGTAAGGGTAACTATGCAATGGATATGATCCCACCGTGTGGAGGTCCCAGAAATGAAAGATCTGAAAAACTCGCTAAGGAAGGTGCAACTGAAGAACAGCCTGACATACCAGTCTCGTATCAACAGAAGAAAAGAATAATCAAATCAATGAGAAAGCCACTAAAACTGGCACAAAGCAATAACCATGTTATGGACAGACCAGAGCAAATTATTATTCTATGCCTTGAACAGGGTACAATTGACTTCCCAGCCGTATGTACACAAAACTTGCGAATCAGCCATTTGCATGTGTGGCATGGTACCTGAGACAACAGATCACATCTTCCAAGACTGTCCGAAATACATTTCCAGGCAAAACTGTTGGTCAAGAGAGACACTGGTGAAAGCCAACCTTTACCACAAGCTGCTAAGTGAATTACAAAAGACAGTGAAGTTGATATTTGAGACAGCATTGCAGGTGAAGATAATTAATTTCAGGCAAATGAAAGATGAACAAGAACAGTAGCTACACTTTCACCACATGGTTTCTAGCTCTCATGATTATTGGGGGGCCAAAGAAGAAAAGTAGCTACACTTTCACCACATGGTTTTTAGCTCTCATGGTTATTGGGGGGCCAAAGAAGAAAAGTAGCTACACTTTCACCACATGGTTTTTAGCTCTCATGGTTATTGGGGGGCCAAAGAAGAAAAGTAGCTACACTATCACCATTTGGTTTTTAGCTCTCATGGTTATTGGGGGGCCAAAGAAGAAAAGTAGCTACACTATCACCATTTGGTTTATAGCTCTCAAGATTATTGGGGGGCCAAAGAAGAAAAGTAGCTACACTTTCACCACATGGTTTATAGCTCTCATGATTATTGGGGGGCCAAAGAAGAAAAGTAGCTACACTATCACCATTTGGTTTATAGCTCTCATGATTATTGGGAGCGAAAGAAGAAAAGTAGCTACACTATCCACATGATTTATAGCTCTCATGATTATTGGGAGCGAAAGAAGAAAAGTAGCTACACTATCCACATGATTTATAGCTCTCATGATTATTGGGAGCGAAAGAAGAAAAGTAGCTACACTATCCACATGATTTATAGCTCTCATGATTATTGGGAGCGAAAGAAGAAAAGTAGCTACACTCCACATGATTTATAGCTCTCATGATTATTGGGAGCGAAAGAAGAAAAGTAAAGTAGCTGATTTATAGCTCTCATGATTTTTGGGAGCGAAAGAAGAAAAGTAGCTACACTATCCACATGATTTATAGCTCTCATGATTATTGGGAGCGAAAGAAAAAAAGTAGCTACACTATCCACATGATTTATAGCTCTCATGATTATTGGGAGCGAAAGAAGAAAAGTAGCTACACTTTCATCACATGGTTTTTAGCTCTCATGATTATTGGGAGCGAAAGAAGAAAAGTAGCTACACTTTCACCACATGGTTTTTAGCTCTCATGATTATTGGGGGCCAAAGAAGAAAAGTAGCTACACTTTCACCACATGGTTTTTAGCTCTCATGATTATTGGGGGCCAAAGAAGAAAAGTAGCTACACTTTCACCACATGGTTTATAGCTCTCCTGATTATTGGGAACGAAAGAAGAAAAGTAGCTACACTATCACCACATGGTTTATTGCTCTCATGATTATTGGCAGACTCAGCCACAAGGTGGAGATACTTCAGTGGTTGAGGGGGTGTTGGCACTTATCCATCTTTCCAGGTGGTCTCTGTGGCATTGGTCGAGCCGTTTGCCCCGCACCCTGAATGTTGTGGGTTAATTTCATGGTGCGCCATTCAGTTCACAAATGCAGTTTCTACAGAGGTCTATGAGGATCGCTGTCAGAGCTGCGGAAGTAGTGCTCTATGTGACGGCTCCGTCCTCGTCTTTTATATAGCAGTTGTATTTTATGAATAAAGCATGCTATGTTCATATAATAAAATGCATATTATGAATATGAAGCAAAAACAGGGACAGGTAAATAGATGGGTCAATGAAGTAGGGAGGAGGAAGAAAACAGAGAGACTTTACCTTCATCTTTCCAGATGATAGTGTTATCTTGTGCTATGTGGAGGTATGAGCGAATCATAGCCAGAGTGTCTTAACAAGATGTGCTGGCATTGAGAAGTCTTCCGCAATTAGTTATGTATTCTCCTAAAACAGGGGGTTGCAGAAACGACCACAGTATTTTTTTGGCTGTTTTTTACTAGGCGGTTTGACGTTCACTGGTCTGCCATTGCTTTCTTAACAGTTGGCTCCCCGTGTGAGTTCTGGTGCCCCTTGGTGGGAAAGACAGAATGGACCTAGCTTATTCCCTAATAAGCTTTTGTAAAGGTAGAGTAATTGGGGATCTTTCCTTCAAACTTGGAATTCATCTGCCTGGGGGGGGGGGGGGCTAACAGTCTGCATACACATTAGCCATATCTGTAGAATGGATGTGCACACGAAATTCAGGTTCTGGAACAAGACTAAAGTCCAGAAGTGGACAGTGAACCAAAGCTTTCTGCCAGAGTTTACAGCCTGTGAACGCACAGATAAAAAAAAAATATGTTCACACACTTGTATGTATATTTATAAACTAATACAACTTTGATTTCTGTACTCAGGTGTTTATGACCTGTTCAGTAGATAAATCATTAAGAATTTGGGATGCTAGAGCCAACCCTAGCAAGGCTTGTAAACTTGTAGCCAGTGAAGCTCATCTGCGAGACATTAATGTCATCGACTGGTCTCTGTTTGATCCTCTGGTCATATCTGGAGGAGATGATGGCCTTATTAAAATCTGGGACTTGCGGAAATTCACTGTAAGTACCAGTTTGTATCATATGTTATTTCGGCACTCTTCCGAATACCAGTACCAAATTATTCACTGAAAAAGCTCTGTGAGAGCCTCAGGAGGTTATGTAGTAAAAACATTTAGGCCGCCATCATCATCAGTTTCCAATTCTGCAGTTATTGCTTGATGGATAGCAATGTTCAGACATTAAGATAAGCACTGTGGGGAGGAATAGTTGTTGATCCATTGAAGTGTCGTGGGGAGGAATAGATTCTGATCCACTGTTTAAGTAAGTGTTGTGGGGAGGAGTAGTTGTCGATCCATTAAAGCATTGTGGGTAGGAATAGTTTTTTGATCCATTGTTCACATTCTGTGGCTGTTAATGAATATTGTGGGGGGGGGCGTTGTTATGTATGTTTGATATCTGCCCATTATCATTATGGGTGGTTTGCTCTTCCAAATGGATGAGATGAGGCAGAGGCGCTGAAGCACATGGTGACGCTCCCCATTATGGGAAAAACAAGGATAGACCCACTGCCTCCCCAACAAGCATGTCATAAGAGTCGACTAATAGGGAGCTTCCTTCAGAGTCAGAGTGCATCTGCCTGAGAGGCATGGAACCAACAATCTACATATAGTTAAGTCAGATTTGTTTAACTGATGTGCACGTCAACACTCAGGCTGTGGAACAAGACTAAAGTTCAGAAGTGGACAAACAACCAGAACTTTCCGCCATAGTGTCCAACATTAAACTGGAACAAGAAGACGACATGTGGTGGTGTGTCAGCAGCGAGAGCTCATACTGGTCTAGCCCTTCTAGACTTCTCTGTGGTCTGCCTGGACCCAGGTTCCCCAACTGGGAGTGTTGATCGGACTAACGTTTCCTTCAAGGAGATGGAAAGAGCAAGGAACTGACAGTCTGCACATTTCTCAGCCAGATTTGTGATTATACAGTATTTGTGTTTGTTTTTAAAAAAAATGTTTTGATGAAAACTGTTTTCAGAGCGGAGAGGTTGCAGTATTTGAACACCACAAAGGCCAGATCACATCTGTGGAATGGAACCCACACGATAGCTCGGTGTTTGTGGCGTCCGGCTCTGATGACCAGGTTACTATCTGGGATGTTGCGGTGGAGCGCGATGAAACTCCAGAAAATGAGGATGAGCCAGATGTTCCCCCGCAGCTTCTCTTCATCCACCAGGGGCAGAAAGATATCAAGGAAGTTCACTGGCACCCTCAGATTCCAGGAGTGGTGTTTTCAACTGCCCAGAGTGGATTCAATGTGTTCAGGACAATTAGCGTTTGATTTCAGTTATGCAATGAATACATGTACATAGGCTGTAAAAAAAAAATGTTTTTATTTTTGAATTTGGAAGCTGTATCATTAACTGAGCTGGCTGGTCTCACGTGAAGCGGTGAGGCATATGTGAATACAAAGATGTAGAAGGCAAGGGCTGCACTCTAAAATATTAAATAAAGCTGTGTTGGACATTTAGGCAAGTTGGACCCCATTAGATAGATAAGGTGGTTCTCAAGAGAGTTAACAGACTGTTGCTGGAGTGGCTAGACTTGATGGCTGTAGCCTCTCCGTGTTAGTGACCTGAGATCTAAAATGCACCAGCACTGTTCTGCGCTCCAGAAATATGTTGCCTGAACCTATCAGCCTGTTGTGGTTTCCCTTTTCACCAGTGTAGTCAGCAAACTGCATTGCAACTCCTACACTTTTATAATTTTACATCACCCCCAACAGTGACACAAAGTCACACGCACAAATACAGACTTCCATTCTTAAACAGAAATTTTTACTGAAAGCAACAAAACCTCCCATTAACAAAATGTTTAAAATACACATTGCTCCAAATGACATAGTTTTGCTGATAGACTAGTCTGCACAAAAATGTGATTAGCCAACCATTACTGTAGCATGGATACATATGTACGTTTATTTCATATAGGTTGGTTGTGTATCCTTTACAGGACGTTGCAGAACCAACCCCAACAGCCCCTGACTGTTGTGTGGTTTTTCTAGGCAAATTTACGTCCAGTAGTTTGCCATTGCTTTCTGGGCGGTCGGCTTTCTTAATACCAATCCCGGCATTACGAAACGTTCGCATTTACTTAGCCACAGACCACCATCCATTTCATATAGAGAAATCTGATATTGGTAGCCCAAAGATAAATTGTTCCGAGGGTGGCCAATTGCTTCCCTGTCTCGCTTTAGCGGGTCTAAATTGACCTAGCATCTAGGTCAACCCAAGCCAAAACTGGTACCAGAAAATGTCAGAAGCAAAAGATGCATGGCATGACAATGACCCCACCCACTGAATGTTACCTGGTCTTTACAAATGTGACTAGCACCATATATCTGTGTGCCTGTATTCACACAAAAGGGTCATTTGTTATTAAGAGACAATCTGACTAGAAAAAAACAGCCAAAAAAAAAATGCTGGGGTTGGTTCTGCAAAGTCCTGTCAAGGTTATGTAACTAACTTGTTTTGGGTTTTGATACGAAGGCAGTGGTTTTTTTTTTTGTCAACCTTACAAAGGGGCCCTTGAACCCACATGTGGTTGATATGTGAAAGATTATATTAAACCAAACAAAAGGTAAAACTAGTTAGCTTCATACTGTTACAAGTGTACATGTGTGTGTGTACATATTATTCTTGTAATGTACTCATCATGCGTGATTCTTTTATGTAACTGCATCTCTTCCACGTAATCCAATTAGATTCCATGGACCCATTTTTTAGGAGAACAAAAACAACAGGTCTGACATTATTCTGTCGTGAACAGTAAGCAATCAGCAGTTTGCTGTAATCAGATGTGCTCGATACGGCAGCCTAGCTGTAAACCACAATACAATATGCCAACCACCCTGTTAAGAGCGAATGCAGAACTGCTAAGAGACATGACAGGTGTGGTGCAACATACAACATGGGATGCATACCTGCAGAAGCTGTCAATAGAATAATATATACACTTGGGGAACACTTCAGGCCATTTGCTTTCAGTACCACAGCGCTGTTAAATTAGTTTATAAATAGACATGTCCCTGATAACAAAAGAGTTAAATAACATCAGAATATAAACTGCAGGCACTGACTGCCATTCACAGAAGTGGTGAAAGGAACAGCAGGTTTAGAGGGCATACTAGACAATATAAAAAGCAATAGTCCCCACACTTGGATTTGCCACCTCCTAGGGACAATACTATACTGCTGTTTTATAGTCATCCTGAAAATGGGTGTTCTAGCATTGTTGAGGTGCACTTGACACTACAGTTATAAATTCGAGAAAAACTGACTCACTGCACCAGGTTATCCCAAGAAATTCCATTGAACAGTAATTAAAAAGCTTAAACAAAAAAACAATCTGCAGGCAACTGTAAACCCGACAGATTATCCAATATGGCTATCTCAATCCACAGAGAGGCTAGCCATCCCTGAGAGAGTCGCATACAGTCTGGTGATGATCTTGAGGTATTCTTGTAAAAGCTGCACTCGTACAGGAAATAATATGTCCATGACGTAGACTCATGACCTTTAGGGGCAAACAGTTTCACCCCTTCATCGATAAAACCACTGTGCCTAAAGTGAGGTCATTTGGAGGTGGCTGCTATCCCCCGAAAAACGGTCCTAAATTATCGAGGTGGAAAATATACCCTAACAGGGTCTCAGTCACATGTCAATTGCGCACTACCGGGGACTATAATGCTACCGCCGAATTGCGAACTTCCAGGGACTATATCGCCACCGCCGAGAGTATCCCCGCCACGCCACATGAGCGGCGTGGACTGGGGCTAAACTAAATGACTAGGACTCACAAGCAAATAACATGAAGGAAGCTGCAGGAGATGCGATAGCTGCTGCTCGTGAGCCCCAATCCGCGGCGTGTGGATACTCGTGGCGGTGACGGAAGTCGCCAGAAGTGCGCAATTTAAGACCACGGACGCGCGAAATGTCACGTGACTGAGGCCCTGTTAGGGTATATTTTCCGCCTCGATAATTTAGGACCGTTATTCTGAGGATAGCCGGAGGTGGCAAGTGTAGTAGCTGCATTATTTAATTAATATATTTAGTGTGCCAGCTAATATCTCTTTATTTTCTCCACTTCTATGAGCGGCAATCAATATCTATTTTTATTCATCAGAATAATAAATACTTCTGCCCACATCTGGTCTTGGTCTGTCTCTTTGCAGTTTGTGACTATAACACCATTAGAAAAAAAAACATTACAAGTCTCTTACATACATGTTGGGAGTCGTAGCGGCTAGGCGCTTGATTGTGGATCGGAAGGTCGCTTCCTGACAGAGCCGGGCTTTTAAAAAAAAATGAAGTGGCTCCCAGGTCGACCCAGCCTTGAGTGGGTACTGGGTGCAGTCCTGAAAAGTAAAGGCAGTCGGTGTGATGCTGACCACATCACCCATCTTGTGCCGATTAGTCTATGAAAATATAGGTCTAGCCCTCTGTGTTATACGCCAAAAGAGTAGAAAAGGGACCTTTACTTTATATATCTGTGATTCAAACATGGTCAGTGGTGAAAAGGGACATACATTATTTTTTTTTGTAATTTACCACAAAAGATGGCGCATCCAACCAGGTCTCACTGGACCCAACACTGGAAGTCTAATAGAAAACCTATGGATACACATGGCGTGCAATGGTTTCCCACCTTCACACAGTGCAAACCACTTAAGACGATCTTGGATGTGGTGAATTTCTGTTGTGAAGAACAATTTGTTTATCCCCCAGCATTTTTTCTTGCTTGAAATCTTATCTGGATAAGAGGAATTTCTAATAAGAAGAACTATTTCTTGGGTCCCAGTGAGATTTCCTTATCAGGTCTCCCTGTAGTAATTCATACAATCTATCACCATTTAATATTGAGAACACTTGTTGACTTCTCTATTTCGTGATATTTGGTGTGCAACATCTCTTGTGCTTTCTTTGAGTCCCTGCCACCCAACCAAAGTGAGTACATCTGTTCCACTTGCTGCTGTTGGAATGGGTTCACAACTGGCACACTTCTGTAGATCTTTTCTACCGACCGAAGCCTGTCTTTCTGACTTTCATCACCCTCTGCCCGGACCTGCCCCCCACCGTTGTTGCAGCCGGCAGGACAGGCCATGATCTCAACAAAGTGGTAGGTACACTTCCCTCTCTTGATTCTCTGGACAATGTTTTGGATATTTCTGAATCCATAGGCCAGTGCAAATCTCAGAGGTGGCTTTCCCTGTTTTTCAATGGTGACTTCTTGGAAATCTTGATTTCTGAAAATGAAAATGAAACAAATGTAGCAGAATGACACATGTCATCAGTGTAGCTAATAGTTATATAAAAGCTGCTGAAGAAAACTATATAAACGTTAGTACTTCTTCTCAGCTCTTCATTAAAAAAAAAAGCTAATAAACCACTAATGTTGTCACGTTTCAGTTGTCTAAAAATATATATATATGTATATAAAAGCTGCCACCTCTCAGCTGTTTAAAAAAAAAAAGAGCACATTAAAGTTGCCACCTCTTAGCCATAGATTCAAAGTATATTTAAGCTGCTATATTTCGGTCATAACCAGTTTTTTCATCCATTTATGATTTCTGCTAAAAGTTGGCTGTAAAAATTAGTATAGACATGTTAGTACCCACCTGCTATAAAATAAAGCATTTTAAAGTTTCCAGCTTTTAGCTGAACAAAAAAAAGTATATAAAAATTAGCACCTTTAAGTTGTAAAAAATATTAGTTCAACAATTGCCACAGCTTACCTATTTTACAGAACTGCATATGTTAATTTACTGACCAATCACCCACACTGTACTTTGGAAAAGTCCATGTGCGTCCAGAGCCCAACTTCACCGTCTCCTTCAGCATGTGGTGGCGGACAACGCCAGTTCTGTATTGGTAGTACTATTCTTCTTTGGCTACCTGTTTAGCATTCAGGTCTGGCAACACATCTTTTTACATGCAGTTTTTCTGTAGTCTTTTGCTAATTGACTATCATCTCCTAAATCATCTACTTGTCCTGCCTCCTTGACAGCATTGAGAACATCAGCCCAGTCCACTGCTTTTCCTGTGCCCACTATAGCCCCGCCAGCAAACCAATCCTCTTGTTTCTTCCCTCTTACCCCAGAGTTGCCACCTCTTCTTAATCCACAACTGCATGAGAGGATTTAACAAATGATGTACCTTTAAATAGGAATACCCTAATATAGATCCAGGTAACATTCTGGAGGGGGATACTTTATATAGGAATACCCTAATATAGATCCAGGTAACATTCTGGAGGGGGATACTTTATATAGGAATACCCTAATATAGATCCAGGTAACATTCTGGAGGGGGATACTTTATATAGGAATACCCTAATATAGATCCAGGTAACATTCTGGAGGGGGGGAAGATGTACTGGTTTTGTTCTATTTAAAAAAAAAAAAAAAAACTGGAATTCCATCACTGGCCAGGTTTAACCTTTGACATAAAGTCCCTGTGTGGGTTCTGGGCCTCCATTTTGGAGAAACAAGAACAAGGCCACGGCTCCCCTAACCAGAATGTAGGAAGTGATAATTGGGGATCTTTCCTTCAAAGTTGGAGTGCATTAGCCCGTGGTGCATTGAACCAACAGCTGGCATACAATTAAGCCAGATTTGTAAAAAGTGTTTACATGCACAACTCAAATACTGGATCAAGATCAAAGTTCCAGGAGTGTAAGAACAACCAGAAGTTTCTGCCAGAGTTTACAGCCGCTGAATGTGAAGAAGTATACCACTTACCTCAAGATCTTGTAAGTGAGCTCCTCAACTTCAGCATCCAGTAGGACACTGGCTGCAAACTTGGCAATATGTTCCAGGTACCCACCAGACCCACCACCTGAATGGTTGTACACTTGATCTTCAGTGCCAGAAACTCTGTAAATATATATATATATATATATTATAGGCAGAGGCAGACCAAGAGAAATGGTGTATGGCTTAAGAATGTGACATGAAGGAATATCATCAGTAGAATTGATCCAGAACACCAAAGACCCAGATCTGTGGTGACACATGAACACCTATGCCAGCCGGCAATGCACTTGATGATATATATATATAAACACACACGAGGGAAAGTCAATAAGTAAGTCACAAATGGCTATGGGATGGCAGGAAAATGTAGTTGGTGGTTTCTAAAAGTGTCGTTAGGTGACAGCAACATCGAACTTTATCTCTCCCTGCCACCTCATAGATGCAATCAAACCTATATTTAAGCTGCTATATTTCAGTCGTTGAACGATTATTTTATACAACTCAGAGGTGCTAACTTGTATATACTTTTTTGTTAAGTTAAAAAAGCTGGAAACTTTAATACGCTTTATTTTATAGCAGTGGGGTGAGATAAAATAATAGTTCGTTAGGTGACGCAAGGTGTTGCATGCGCATTCGCAACACAGAAATAAATAGCAGCTGCACTTACAGAGTGTACCCTCAAGGAACAACGTTCTATAGTGCACTTTTTATTTTTATTTTTCAGGGGTGGGTGCCAAAAGGACTGCCTGCAAAGGACATTCAATAGGAAATGCTGACAAATGTTTATCTATGCTTCATGATCCTTGGACTGAAAGAGTTAGGTCTGATCCATTCAGTCGCAGAGATATAATATGTTAGAAACTCAGTGCCATCATGAGCCACTGGGAGCAACCCTATTCTCATGGTTTCTGTAACATAACCTTGCTAAAGAAACATGCACGAAGACTATAGTAAAAATATCGCTGCCTGAAATGTTAAGGGATCACTACAGGAAAAAAATTTTTGTGTGTTTTTACTTAAATGTTAGACCAATTATTTTCTAATGGTCATTTGTAGGGATGTATGTTGATACATTTGTAGACTTCAAGTTTACAAAAACATGGTTGCCATGGCAACAGCCACCATCTTGATGAAAAAACAACATGTACTTAGCTACAATTTGAAAAACAAACAGAGGTATTGAGAAACAGATGATCGATTCATGAACTTTAAACCTATGTTTAGGGTCAGGTCTAGTTTATTTTCTTCAAAGATGTTTCTAAATATTTTGTTTAGAATATTAAAATTTAGGTATGTTGAAAAAATAAAAAAACGTCACATTTTAAGATAATAATCAAATTTAAAAAAAAAAATAATAAACTGTAATTTCAAATAGACCTGACCCTATAATATTGTGTTAGGAGTATCCACACCAAATTTCACATCTCCAGTCTTTATATTAGCTGAGATTTTAGGAGATCCCACACACAACAAACAGAAAAATAGAACAGTTTTTAACTCTTTTTTTTTTATCTTAAAAAAGTGCATGGGTTGGTGTCTTTAGTATTAACTTTTCAATGCTAAATTGTTTACCAATGACACAAATTTTGTGTGTAATATATTCTACGAATGCCGAACATTACAAAAGTGAACATATTGAAAAAGTGATAGTTTTGTCATAAATTGGAAAAATAGCCTTGTAGTGACCCCTTAAGTCATGACATTATGAGATGACTTGACCAGTTCCCTTCAGTGCCACTTTTCCTTGTCAGAAAGATTTGCTACGACGACGTAACAAGTATGGTGCTAAATGGATAATTAAGTTTCTTGTTACGTTTTGGTAAATCCCTGGTCAAATTAACGAGACAACGCCAATGAAAACATAGCAGTCCGCAGCAGGGCTTTTCAGGCGGTGACCCTCTTAAATATACCACAAGACACGCAAACCAACCTGCCCCCCCTCTCCCCCTTTTTACCTCCCAGCAATTTAAAATGAAAATGTTATTATAAAGAAGAAAAAACTAAGTACTATTATCAAAAACTGTCTTATCCTTCTTTTTTTTTTAACGGTAGATCTACATACTGCTCATTAAAACAAAAACATCCTTGTATAAGAAATGTGGCAGGGAAAAAACAAAAGAAGTCAGTCATCAACATATAAAAAAAGAACAATTGTAGGCACAGAATTGGCAAATGATTTCAGAAGAACATCAGAATCAAATGGTTTGGTCATCTGGTCAGAAGGAACAAAATATTCAGCTAGAGCATTACTACATAGCAAGCAAGAGGCTGACCAAGAAAGAGGTGGGTGGACTGGAGTAAAAATGACACTAAAGAAATGCAATATGGCATTAACTCAAGCTATGCAGCTAGCAAAAGAAAACATCTAACTCTTCTGTGATGCTTTAACGCATAAACAGCAGAACAAAATTAAATGCTTACATAGACTCAAGAGGCTGTTCATCTACATCAGACAAGGAGGTTCCTTCTTTCTCCAACATTTTCTCCACTTCACCTGAAACATTATCAGAGAATATTAAAACATAGCTTCATCTTTAATTGAAGGTCCCCGTGGCGGAGCGGCTATGTGCTCGCTGCGGATTGGAGGGTCATGGGTTAGCTCCCTGGCAAAGCCAGACTTTTCTCAAAAACGACTAAGGCTCCCAGGTGGACCCAGCCTTGAGTGGGTACCAGGTGCACTAATATAGGTCTAGCCCTATATGCCTAGTGGTGAACTGTAGCATGAGAAGCTAGATGTTGTAGGTATCCTGTGGGTGTGTGTTAACAGTGAGGAGACAAACAGATCGTGGTGAACTGATGCATGAGAAGCTAGATGTTGTAGGTATCCTGTGGGTGTGTGTTAACAGTGAGGAGACAAACAGATCGTGGTGAACTGATGCATGAGAAGCTAGATGTTGTAGGTATCCTGTGGGTGTGTGTTAACAGTGAGGAGACAAACAGATCATGGGGAACTGTAGCATGAGAAGCTAGATGTTGTAGGTATCCTGTGGGTGTGAGTTAACAGTGAGGAGACAAACAGATTATCACAGTCTGATGAAAATACTGCTGCGAGGAGTGGGCAGAGAATCTGGCTGACACTCAGGACAGGAGTAACAGACCACATGTGTTAAAATCCTATAAAGTTATAACAAATTCAGCAAAGTTATTTAAAAAAACAGCCCACATCTGGTTATACCCCACCCACATCTAGTTATACTCAGCCCACATTTGGTTATATCCCACCCACATGTGGTTATACCCCGCCCACATATGGTTATGCCTCAACCACATCTGGTTATACCTCACCTGCATCTGGTTATACCTCACCCGCATCTGGTTATACTCCACCCACATCGGGTTATACCCCACCCACATCGGGTTATACCCCACCCACATCTGGTTATTTCTCAGCCACATCTGGTTATTTCTCAGCCACATCTGGTTATACCTCAGCCACATCTGGTTATACCCCATACACATCTGGTTATACCTCAACCACATCTTGTTTATACCCCATACACATCTGGTTATAGCCAACACACATTTGGTTATACCTCACTCACATCTGATTATACCTCACTCACATCTGGTTATACCCCACCCACATCTGGTTATACCCCATACACATCTGGTTATACCCCACCCACATCTGGTTATATCTCACCCACATCTGGTTATACCCCATACACATCTGGTTATACCTCACCCACATCTGGTTATACCTCAACCACATCTGGTTATACCTCACTCACATCTGGTTATACCTCACCCACATCTGGTTATACCTCACTCACATCTGGTTATACCTCACTCACATCTGGTTATACCCCATACACATCTGGTTATACCTCACTCACATCTGGTTATACCTCACTCACATCTGGTTATACCTCACTCACATCTGGTTATACCCCATACACATCTGGTTATACCTCACTCACATTTGGTTATACCTCACTCACATCTGATTATACCCCATACACATCTGGTTATACCTCACTCACATCTGGTTATACCTTACTCACATCTGGTTATACCTCACTCACATCTGGTTATACCTCACTCACATCTGGTTATACCTCACTCACATCTGGTTATACCTCACTCACATCTGATTATACCTCACTCACATCTGGTTATATCTCACTCACATCTGATTATACCTCACTCACATCTGGTTATACCTCACTCACATCTGATTATACCTCACTCACATCTGATTATACCCCACTCACATCTGGTTATACCTCACTCACATCTGATTATACCCCATACACATCTGATTATACCTCACTCACATCTGGTTATATCTCACCCACATCTGGTTATACCTCACTCACATCTGATTATACCCCACTCACATCTGATTATACCCCACACACATCTGGTTATACCTCACTCACATCTGATTATACCTCACTCACATCTGGTTATACCTCACTCACATCTGATTATACCCCACTCACATCTGATTATACCCCACTTACATCTGATTATATATACCCCATACACATCTGGTTATACCCCACTCACATCTGATTATACCCCATACACATCTGGTTATACCTCACTCACATCTGGTTATACCTCACTCACATCTGATTATACCCCATACACATCTGGTTATACCCCATACACATCTGATTATACCCCATACACATCTGGTTATACCTCACTCACATCTGGTTATACCTCACCCACATCTAGTTACACCCTGCCCACACCCATCTCACCTGAAGTTATCACACAATCCACATCTCTGGTCTGGTAGACATCGTTATAGAAGTCAGATCTGGAGGCCTCCAACTTTTTGTCATAGCACGGCATCACAGACACGTGGTAGATGGAGTCTGGGCTTCGACCCAGCCGCTGGGCTAGAAAATCTTTAACCAGGGATCCCATGATCTGTTGTGGTGATTTGGTGGTACTGATGTACGGCAGGATGTAGGAGCCGTGGGTTTTCTCTGCATAACAAATCCATCCTATGGACACAGGTGACAAAAAAGGTACAGTCACAATGAAAAGATAACACTGGTCTACACACATTTTACTACCTTAAATTGTATAGCTTTTCTTGGGTAATATTGTGTTGATTCCAAAAATATAATCAGATTGTTTCTATCAGCTTTAGTTTATGAGATAAATGAGAACAACCTTCTTGATAGGGGAATTGTTATGTGCAAGCTTAGAGTCAGTTACAGTTTGACTTTCATCTACATCCGGACTATTCAACTAAGTTTATCAGGGAGCCACAAATTTGAAAATAAAGATCGTCACGGGCCAGAGACCTGAGTCCTAGCATAGAAAGATCCTGAATATAATACACCTGGCAATGATCCGCAGACCACTTGCTAGGCCACATCTGGCTCGCGGGCTGCCAGTTAAATAGCCCTGATCTACATTCACATTATAAATTTGCAATTATTGTGAATTTATTACCTTCACATTAAACACAAAAAATGTATTAAAACTTTATCAGCAGCATTTGTTTATCAGCAATCAACACATAAAAAGCTTCTTTCTGAGAACTTCTTGGAATGTGATATCCCCGGACAGTCACGTTTTAGGGTCAAGTGGTAATCTGCCATTATGTGGTCATCCTAAAGTCCCTGGTATCTTGCTTCCATTGTTATTACATCTTGGGGGAAATCTACAATTGCCAAGATTCTCAGGAAAGACATGTCAATGGTTATGGACATAAAGCAATTTTATGCTCATATTGCATCCAAGCTTACAAAACCTCAACAGCATGTTTTCAACTAATTCAGAGTAGTTGCCTGCTTTAGAGTTACTCAGAAAGTTTTGTACAACTAAAAGAAATGATGATCAGGCTGTGGATTCTGTTTTGTTTACTGAATGCTTAACAAACTGCTTCATCAAGCAGCAGAACTTTTTTTTTTAAATCAATAACAGGCTTGTTGAGATAATTTCTTTTCTTTAACTTTAAATTTATCGTTCATGGCCAATTTATTTATCCAGTGTGTATGTTTTTCCCTGCTATCTCACAAACATTTAAAGCATGGATATGTCTCAAATCCATCTTGCTGGCCATTTCTTCCTCTGCTACACTTAAGTGCATTCATTTTTAAATTTTATTTTAATATCAAGTCTATTCTCCCGTCATCCCCTTGTAGGATGCAATTTTTAGTTATTTTGTAGCCCTGCTCTGGCTTTTTGCAGGGGGCCCTAAATATAGGGGCCTGAAATATGGCCTAACGGCTGAACGGGGTTTCCGGGACCTCTCCACGGGTGATCCTCATCTAAATGGTGGCACTTTGTGTCACCTGGTGTTTATCGCTTGTGTGGCGTCCTGGTTGGGTACAACTTACATACATACAGACATTTTATTTAAATTTGCACAAAATATGAAAACTCAGAATGAATAAGACAAGACTCCCCTAACAAGCTCTCATACGGACACCGGAAGGGAAAAGAAGAACAGGAAGACCAAGAGAAACCCTGTGTAGAACCATCATCAGAGAAGGCTCAACCATGGGCCTAAAAAACATCCAAGACCTGGAACAGGTAGCAGCAAACCGCCAGACATGAAGAGCTATGACCTCTGTCCTTTGCATTGCCCTAAGCTCAAGAGGAAAGACTAACTGACTAACACAAGACATTTGGCGCTTGTGGACAGGTTGTGAGAAAATCTCTGCTACATGTGTTGTCATAGTATCGAATTTGGCACTGTATGCTCAGAAAGATGCAGCCAGGTTTTCTTTGAACTGAAAGGGTCGTATTAATCCACTGGTTGCAGGTGGTGACAGTCACATGGATATTTTACCTGGGCCATATAGGCATGTTTGGGAATGATCAGGCAGATTGGTTGGCTGGAGTGGCTCCACCTTGGGGTGTACTGTCACTGCAGAAGGCAGAGGTGACCTTTTGCTTTGGGGACAAGTAACAAGTAAAATGGAAAATACTGAAAACCTTTACCTGAAGATGTTGAATGTTGAATTAAGAATCAACATCACAGCACTTGGGACACTCCCATGAGTGCTCAGTCCCCATCTTCAGCAACTAATGAAGAGTTCCAATTCTGATGTTACCAGTAACCATCTGATTGTTATCCATCTCATCCTTTTCCTGTGTTGAGTGTCAGCCAGATCCCCTGATAACTCCTTGCAGCAGCATTTTCCATAGACCATAATGATCTATCTGCTCCTCCGCACTTTTCACTCGCTCCCAAAAAGCCCTCAGATCGTCCAGCTTGTCATACATAGGTTCACCACTAAGTGGTGCAAAACCAGCCAATCTATCTCCCTGCGCATTTCCCAAAACACCGGAATACCTTGGAGAAAATATCCAAAGGATGCTAACTAACCGGGAACTTTGAAGTGATGCTTGCCACTCTGCACTGAGTATGCCTGTCTCCACTTATCTCAACATGCTCTGTGAGTCAGTTACAATTACGGCATGTGTGTACAGTTGATTCTCAAGCCAGCGGAAGGCAGCAGTGGCTGCCTCCACCTCCATTCTCAAATTAGACGTTGTGATATCAAATGCAAGGCTTTGCTGCACTTGGCGACGTCCATTCGCCTTTTCTTTGCTATGAAACACCATGCTAGTTAACTAGATAAAAACAGGTAATGTCCCAGTACTCCGCTGGGGGTTGAGGAGGAAGACAAAGAGCTAATATAGGCTTCTCCTGAATGCTGTGATGTGAAATCTTTACCTAGACGACGCCAAATGAGAAAGAATATGTGTGGGAACTGTGATAGCTAGCTAAATACCTGGACAACTTGGCCATCTCAGAGATGTTGCTCTTACCTGGACATGCTGAGGCCAACATGGGGAGAGAAGTCTTGTTCGTTTCAGCAGCTTTGAACCGGCGCACAAACTCATGACAACTTTCGATCAGGCTAAAGTTACGGGCAAATGTCGTGTCGTAAACATGGTGAACCCCTGTGAGCAAAACATACAATGTTAACATTAACAAAATGTTTAAGGTGTTAACATTACAAAATGATAGAATATTAATTTCAGCACAACGTTAAAGTCTCAATATGATGAGTCATTAATTTATTTACACAAATGTTAACTTTATCAAATATAAATATAAGACATGCTAAATTATTAACTTCAGCCAAATGAAATATTGAACTGATAAAACATAAGTAAGTAAATAGACATCTAACAGGGTTCACAATCAATTACTCCATTCCACTTCTTTTTCTTCTTCACGTTCACCAGCTGTAAACTCTGGCGGAAAGTTCATGTTGTTCATTCACTTCTGAACTGCAGTCGTGTTCCAGAACCTGAGTGTTGTGTGTAAATCCATTTCACTGATCTGACTCGTTTGTATGCAGACTGCTGGTTCCTTGCCTCTCAGGCAGATGCACTCTGACTTTGAAGAAAGCTCCCAATTAGTTGACTCTTACGACATGCTTTTGGGTAGGCAGTGGGTATATTCTTGTTTCCCTATAATAGGGCCCCCCGGAACCCACACGGGGACATTCCACTCTATCCTATGCAGTCCTTTCGATATCGAGCTAGAATTTAGTCTAGCATCTTTGGCCTCTCTTGTTAATGTTTATGTAGGATTTCTCTTCAACATCTTTATTTCCTCAAAACATTTGTTTCCCATTTTAGCGTCTACTTTGTGATTCTCTGCTTGCTTCTTCTCAGGATGTGCCCAATATACTGCCACTTTGTTTGTGGTTGTCCGGACCTTTCTCTTATTTCTTCACCTTTCCTAAATGCATCTCCTTCAATATTAAATTTCTTGAAGAATTTGTTTTCACATGCCTTTAACTCAGACTCCTTGTCTTTAGTGGTTCTCCCACTTGCACTGGCATATAAGAGTGAAATAATAGTAACATTAAAAATGTGTAATTTGGTTTTTAAACTATATCATTTAGAATTCCAGATTTTGCTCAACCTTTTAAGAGCTGCTATTGTTGGCTGGCACATATGTATCATAAAGTGTTGATTTACCCACACTGCCACTGCTCATCACACAGATAGTCGTTCCTGGATGGGATGCAATTTTTCATTATTTAAAGCCCCACTCTGGCTTTTGCCGGGGGCCCTAAATATAGCCGGGCCATAAAAATGGCCTAACGACTGAACAGGGTTTTTGGGACCTCACCACGGGTGATCCTCATCCGCATGGAGGCACTCTGCTCACCGGGTGTTTATCGCTTTGTGTGATGTCCTAATGGGGTACAACTTACATACATACATACATACATGCATACATACATACATACATACATACATACATACATACATACATACATACATACATACATACATACATACATATGTATCATAATTTCTTTATTCTTGGCATTCAAAATTACTACATTTATAGGTTAAATGTATCTTCTAAAGTTTGGACAGAACTAGTACTAAACTATATCAAGAGACAACAGATCAGATGGTTCGGACATACATCAAGACTACCACCATACAATGCACCACACAGAGACCTGTCACTCAGACATAATGGAAGCAGAACCAGAGGTCGACCATGCAAGTGATGGACAGATGGAATATCCAAGGCCATAAATACCAGCATCTAGGTAGCACATACTAAGGCTGGTACCTGATGCCTGTTCAAAACCTGGAGCTGAAAGGCAAAACATGACTAGAGAAGAAGAAGAAGTTCTTTTACTTTAACTCTTATATACTGAGATAGGCACCATTGTTTGTGAAAACTACAAAGAAGTTGTAATATCTGGCATAATTCCAAGTCAAGGCGTAAAATAATGTAGACAAACTGTCCACATAACAACGAAAAACATACCCAATCTTTTGAAAAATGCTGTCAGTTTTCTTGCTGCACATTCGGTAGAAAGTTTGAACTTTGCTGCTAAAGAGGCCCTGGCCTGTGGAGCGATGGAAACCACAACCAGCTTCTCTTTATCTGGTTCACCGGCCTGTCGAGGAAAATTAGAATTTTCATCACATCATATCTGTGAGACATTTTTTTTCTTTCAAAAATCATCTTGGCGCCGAGGCAAATCCAACCTTAATGGGCAACAACAGATACATTCCTGGAAAGTAAAGGCGGCTGGGATGATGCTGACCTCACCCACCGTGTGCCGACTGACCTATAAAATACAGGTCTAGCCCTATATGCCTGACGGTGTGGGAAAGGGTCCTTTACTTTACATATCTGTGTGCATTGGGGAAGAAAATAGGAAAGGGGGGGGGGGGGGGATTTTTCCATCCCTTAACAAGAATATGTAAAAGGTGAGTAACTGTCTACTTAAATCATGTGTTGGGCCTAAATGTGCAGATATCACAGTCTAGCTGTAAACCACAACCCAATGTAGCATCCCCCACACCCCCCTTTTGAGCGAGAATGCATAAGATGAAGGAATATCATTAAAATGCAATTACCATATCATTCTGTGCACAGGACACCCCAATGTAGAAATAATTCCACCCTTTTTGTAAACATCTTCTGTGTAAGACCAACTTCAATTTTAGCTTACAAAATTTGGGGGAAATATTGTCCTAAATACTGAAAATACAGCAACTTCTTTCATTGTGCAAATGAACAAGGAAGATCTATCTTTTTCTTCTTCGCGTTCCCCGGCTGTATACTCTGGCAGAAAGTTCTGGTTGTTCATCCACTCCAGACCTTAGTCTTGTTCCAGAACCTGAGAGTTGTGTGCACATCTGTTTTACAGATATGACATATCTGTATGCAGACTATTGGTTCCTTGCCTCTTAGGCAGATTAACTCAGTTTTCAAAGACAGCCCCCAATTAGTCAACTCTTACAACATGCTTGTTGGAGAGGCAGTGGGTCTATTGTTGTTTTCCACACAGTGGGACCCAGGAACCCACAGGAGAGGAAGAAGTGTGATACCTCTGCATCAGCAGATGCCCGGGAAAAAAGGTATACCTGTATTTCAATATGAAAGAACTCACCTGTGCATGAGCGGAGTTCTCACCAAGGACCCTGTAGAGCTCGTCCTGACTCTGCTGTGAGATCAGAACACTTTCGGCTGACGTGATGCAGCCGCTACATGCCAGGCAGTCGTTTAATGTGATTTTAGCCTTTTCCAATGGAGTTTCTTTTCCATCCTTTACAAACAGAAAGTGGGGGGGAATTAAGTTTTTAAAAAAACTATTCCACACCAAAATTGTTTGTATAAGTGCTGACCCCGTATTTTCAGACATGACAGCATTCAGTCATACAATTAATTAAAGAGCAAAATATGAGATGGTTTGGCCATCTAATGAGAATGTTATGGTACCAACTGCCACTGACAGCTACACTGAAGAATATAATGAACACACAGCAGGAGGAACACCATGCAAAATATGAAACAGCAGAATCAAGAACAACCTTTAAGAAATGAAGATCATCATCTAATGCACTGCATTAGAAAGAGCACATAAAAGATCCTTACATCTTTCCCCAACATTCTGATGAGGTCACTCGAGGGAGAATTAAAGAAGAAGAAGTTAGTCCCCCATGTGGATTCTGGGGCCCGATTGTGGGGAAAACAAGAATAGACCCACTGCCTCCCCAAAAGCATGTAAGAGTCAACTAATTGGGGAGCTTCCTTTGAAGTCAGAGTGCATTTGCCGGAGAGGCAAGGAACCAACAGTCTGTATTCAAGAGAATGAGATCTTTAAAACTGATGCACATGCAACACTCAGGTTCTGGAGCAGGACTGCAGTTCAGTAGTGGACGAGCAACCAGAACTTTGCACCAGAGTGTACAGCTGGTTAACGCGAAGAAGAAGTTAGTATTCAATGTGATCAAGGCAATGTAGAATGTATGCATTATAATTAGATTGCATACTGCACACAGCAGACTCTGCAGCCATATGTACAAGAAGTTCAAGACTAGGGATTCACAACTTTGCCCGTTTGGACAGGCACCACAGAACACTGAGCATGTGCTAAAGATAGGCTCTCTATATGCAGTAGGGATATTCCATGTTTGGCGGATTAGCGTTCCAATGGAAACCCAGCTGTATGGAACAATAGAGGACATGCATCACACCACATACTTCCTACAGATCTGTGGCTTGATCATCTGAAAACCAATGATGGGGGGAAAGCAAAGAAAAAAACTGTCCGGAATATTTCCTGTGTGTCCAGTTTTCACTTCGCTGAACTGGACGTCAATGATTATGGTAATTTTATTTTAAAATCCATGCCATCATAGAGATTCGACCACATGATCAACTGGCATAGTCAGTCATGCGAACTATTACACTTCCACTGCTCTCTTAAGCTGTGGAAATGTCCAAAGTTCAGGAATGTCAATTCTGTATTTATTCATTCCGGACCTCCCCTTGCGGGTTCCAGAATCCCAATCTTGGGGGCAAATTAACAGACCAAACTGCCCCCTAACAAGCATGACGTACAAGGCAACTAATTAGGGATGTTTCACTTAAGGTCCGAATGCATCTGCCAGAGGGGCAAGGAATCAAAAGTCTGCATACAAATAAACCAGACATGTCAAATGGATGCGCATACAAAACTCCAGTTGTGGAACAGGACTGAACTTCAGAAAAATGGACGAACAACAGGTCACCCGGGTATTTATTTCTTTGCCTTTCTCTTGCTCTCTTTTCTTCGATTTTGCTGTTGTTACCAAGTTCTTGAGTCCATTCCTTCTCAAAATGTCAACAACAACAACAACAACACTGACCATCTACATCTAATTGTTCTAATAAGTTTATGACTTTCATCTGTCTTGAAAAGGACTGCTTTGTTTGTTTTTCTATAACTATCTGATACTCTTTGCTTTCTTCTCAAAAACTATGTCTTGAGTTCTTAAGTTGTGAAATCATGACCATTTCTGGCACCTTGAAGAAGGTAGTTTGCCATTTCTTTTATTCCTGGCAGTGACTACACTGGTCGCATGATCATAGCCATTGCCCCTTCAGTGTGATCCTCTGCCTACGGTTGGAAAACTTGAGACCACGACGAACAACTATATTTCGGCTGCTCTCAAGTTCAATTCATCATCTGCTCTGACTGGCTAATGTTACCTTGATAGCAAAGCTGATCAGGTACTCCATCTTGCCTAAGAGTGTTCCGTAAGCTAATGAAGGGAAGGAGGCACCTTACCTCTCTTTTCTTCTTCTGCTTTTTCAAAACGTTCACCGCTGTAAACTCCGGCAGAAAGTTCTAGTCGTTCATCAACTTCTGGACTGGTTTTGTGCCAGGAGTTGTTTTTGTGTGCACGTCCATTTTACAGATCTGGCTAATCTATGGCGGAGAATGGTGGTTCCTTGCACCTCAGGCAGATGTACTCTCACTTTGAAGAAAACATCCCTAATTAGTTGCCTCGAACGACATGCTCGTTAGGCATTCTTTCTCCCTCTTCTCTTCTGATAGAGGATACCCCTATCTCGTATAAATAACATGGAGTTGCCTGAACAGCAACAAAATAAGTGACACACAAAGCCAACCAAGACTAATGTACCCACCTTAGATATCTCTATGTATCTACCGTCATCTTCAACTCGTATTTTTCCAACTTTCCCAGCTGTTCTGTCTATTTTTACTGGTTTTATGCATTCCTGGTGAGAAAAGACATTCATTATGGCTCATGATGCAATAGGAAATGAACAGAGTAAGTAAAGGATCTTTTTCCATACCTTCAGATGTATTGGGCATATAGGGCTAGACCTATATTGTATAGATCAAACGGCACTTGGTCGGTGATCTGGTCGACATCCCGCAAGCTACTTTTACTTTCCAGGACAGTACCTGGGGCTATCCTCCGAATTACGGACCTAAATTATCGAGGCGGAAAATATACACTAACAGGGCCTCAGTCACCTCTCAATTGCGCACTTCCGTCGTCTTAAATTGCGCGCTTCCTGCAACTTCCGCCACTGCCGAGAGTATCCCCCACGCCGCTCACGCCGCGTGGGGTGGGGCTAAACTAGATGGCTGGGAGTCCTAGCCATCTAGTTTAGACTCAATCGACGCTGTGTCAGTGGCATGGGGGATACTCTCGACGGTGGCAGAAGTTGCCGGAAGTTTGCATTTCGGCGGTGGCATTATAGTCCCTGGAAGTGCAAAACTGACACGTGATTGAGGCTGTTAGGGTATATTTTCCGCCTCGATAATTTAGGACCGTTATTCAGAGGATAGCCGTTCCTGGTACCCACTCAAGGCTAAGGTGACTGGGAGTCAAAGTAATTTTTTTTTTCAAGTCCGGCTACCGTCAAGACATGAACCCACGACCTTCGGATCTACAAGCGAGCGTCTAGCCGCTAGCTACAGCCACACTGCTACTGCTACTCGCAACAAAACAACGGCTGTGATGAGGATGACAAATAAATGACTTCACAAAAATGTTAATGACGCTACGTACGGCGGTTTCAACGCAAAATAGTTTTTATTTAAATTGCAAACAACCGTGGCTGTATTCCAACCCTGTTTAGTCTGACATCACTTTTCTACTGACCAAAGTTGACAGAAGAAGAAACTGACCTGGGACGGCGTTATAAAGTCATCCAGGTCCGTCAGTTGCAGAACTCCGCTGAAGTGAGCGGCCATTACTGGGGTATATGTTTACAAAAACTTTAACTGATAACAATACACGAAACAAATACAATAATAACGTTTGACGCTGGAAGTCGCCGTGGTGTAGCGGCTAGACGCTCACCTGTGATCAGAAGCTCGTGGGTTCTGACGGTACCGAACCTTGGCTTCCAGGTCGACACAGGAATGGATTGACTGTTGAATATGTACGAGGTGGAGCGCCGCTCAAGAGGGCCGATAGCAGGTTCTGTGCAGCTAGGAAGTGTTGCATGTTTATTTTACCTTGTGGATTCCATGGATAGACAACAGATTTGGATCCTGGTGTAGCATTTGGTGCCTTGATTTCTCAGACTGTCCACTGTGTCATTGAGAGAAAAAAGGGAGAAGATGAAATGTGTCATTTAAGTTCAAATTCTTTCTTCCAGTGAGAAGAAACAAACAGTTGATATTTCTGTCTAGCCTGTGCGGTCTTTCTTTGACATCCGCACTTATTCATTTACTTTGAAAAATGTAAGGGGTGCAGTGGGAGCTGCTTCCCCTCTTCAATAGAATTTCCCAGTAGGGCAGCTATCCATAGAACAAACGACATGACTTGACTTTCTACCCCACTAGGACATCACACATGCGATAAACACCCGATGACACAAAGTGCCACCATGTGGATAAGGATCACAGTGGAGAGGTCCCAGAAACCGCGTTCAGACAATTGGCCATATTGATGGCCTGCCTATATTGCGGCCCCTGGCAAAAGCCAGAGTGGGGCTTCGAATAACAAAAAATTACGTTCTAAGAAGGACGTAACGAATTAGCAAAGAAGGACGTAACGAATTAGCAAAGAAGGACAAACGAAAACCATCGTTACTGCTGGTGAACAGCAGGACTCAACGTAAAATGCTTGATATTTGCTCAATGCATTATAGGCAGGTATCTATCCATTTTGGCATTTTATGTGACATTTGAAAGCATCGATGGCGAAAGACTTTCGCTAGACATTGAAGAATTAAAGACATTACTGTTGACAATTTCCTTTAAATATCCAGTTTACTGGTTTTACAGAACAACGTGTTATTCAAGTGATGAGGTAACGTCCCTTAGTACATCGAGCTTTCTAATTGACCGAGTTAGTTACTGCTGCTGCTGCTGCCGAGGCTGTAGATTCTGCTGCAGCTACGACTACTACCACCACCACTTCCACTACAGCTGCTGCTACAATTGCTTCTGCTACAACTGCGGCACCATCGAATAAGCTCTTGCCATCCCCACTGTCAACCATACTCTGATTGAAAGACTTGAGAAGGTGCAAAATAAAGCAATGCGCATTTTTCTAGGGTGCACTGGAGACACCTCTTGTGTAGCAATGAGGTACCTTCTTGACTTCCCTACCATGAACTACAGGATCAAGATCTGGAGGGCTCGTGTATATCTCAAGATAAGCTCAGATCTGAAGTACCCGTAGCACCACATGCTCTTCAAGAAAAAGGGCAATAGGCTTAAAAGAGGCAACTCATGGCTGGGTAGGGTAGAGGATGACATCATGCAGGTCTGTAGCCTTACATCCATCCATCCAGGTGAGGAGTGGATACCAGCGTCTAAAGCGCCCAATCTCACATTCTCCTGTGTCGTGACGCTCGATAGGAGTTGTCAGAAACAGAATCCAGCTGCTGTCAATGCCGAGGTATGCGTGCTTATCAGTGACAAGTCATTCTTCTTCTTCTGCGTTCGACATCAGTCATGCTACACATTGAGTCCCGTCTGGGTCAAAAATAGGATTGTGCGTTAAGGTCGCCACCTGTTCCCCATAGCTTCTCTCGCAATGTGGATCCCCTGGGCCAGATCCACAGTCTTTGCTGGGAGAGGTAAGGGCAGTACTGCAGTATGTGCTCAGGGGTCTGTCTTTCTGCTCCACAATCACAGGCAGCAGATTATTGTATGCCTATCATGTACAGGTGTGCTCGAAGACCACAGTGTCCAGTCCGAAGTCTAAAAATTGAGGTTTGTTCTTTCCTATTGAGTTTGTTTATGCTGTCACTCTCTGGTCTGTAATCTCTATTCTGCTTTCTCCACTCCCGCTTGAAAGACTGCTTTAGTGCTGTTTTGGTTTCCTTGTAGCTGTGTGGTGGATGAGGTTGTGGAAGATTACTCCCAGCTTTTGCCAACTCATCTGCTCTCTCATTTCCTTGAATACCACAGTGGGCTGGTATCCACTGCATGACCAGTTCTGCTTCCCTGGAGAGTAAGCCAATGTTGGTCCTTAGATCTGCAATTAGTTTGTCTTGTTTTTTGCTTGATAGTGCTTGGAGAACAGACAATGAGTCACTAAGTATAACAATTTTGTGCCCTCTGTGTTCTTGAGTGATGAGATGTTGGACTGCAGAAAGGAGGGCAGTTGCCTCAGCTCTGAAGTTAGTGCAGATGTCACCTGCTGGTAGAGAGAGAGTTTCTGCTCTACTGCTAGGGGGTTTAATGTAGTGACAAGTCAGATGAGACATATGTGGCGATCTTCACAGACGGGTCCGTTATACGAGGACATAAGAGTGCATGGGCATTTACAGCTCGTTCCTCAGGCAGAACAGTTCAGGAAGCCAGCGGTGCCTTCTCCATGACCACCAGCAACATGACGATGGAGGTGATGGCGGTGACACGGGCTTTCATGTGGCTGGGATCACAGAACTATTAACGCGTGTGGGTGCTGCGTGATTCTTTAAGCATGATCCGGCGGGTCGAGGCAGGCTACTTACGCAGACAGTGGCTTGAGTCGTTTCAAACTTCTCCTGTGTGTGCAGTTAATTTCATATTTGTCCAAGGGTATGCAGGCGTTGTTGGTAATGAGAGAGCTGATAGACTGACAGGTGCATTAATTAAAGATGGCCGACGCATGGATCACGCAGACATTGTCATTGCCCTTAGAGAGATGGGGCGTTTAGAGGATTTTGGAAACAACGTGTCCACATCACTGCTAAGAATACGCGAACTGGGAGTAAATATTGGCACAGCAAAGCATGAGAAGCACGTACACGAAGTCTTGTTAACCAACATAAGACTGGTGCTATTAACCGCATGCCGCTGATGAATATGTTGAGAGGGAAATCTGAGCGCCTATGGACGTGTCCGGAGTGCTGTGAAGATAATCTAACTCATAACTAAACTATTGCTGCGGCGGCTATTATTATTATCCTGTAACCATTGCTGCTGTTATTGTTGCTGCTATGCTACAATTAGCTGCAACTACTTCTTCTAGAACTTGGGAACATTGTTTCCATTGAATTATCAGTAGTCAGTTGTCCTCATGTGGAATACAATTTTTCGTTATTTGAAGCCCTACCCTGGTTTTTGCTGGGGGCCCTAAAAAAGACGGGCCATAAATATGGCCTAACGACTGAAAGGGGTTTTCGGGGCCTCTCCGCGGGTGATCCTCATCCGCATGTTGGCTCTTTATGTCACCGGGTGTTGGTCGCGGGTGTGATTTCCTGGTGGGGTACAACGAGAAAGAGAGAGAGAGAGAGAGAGAGAGAGAGAGAGAGAGAGAGAGAGAGAGAGAGAGAGAGAGAGAGAGAGAGAGAGCTTCTTTCCAGGACGTATTGGTGTGTTCTCTGCTGTTTTGTGTCTCAAGATACTGGATTGGCCGGGGGGAAAAAAACCACGTATTCTAGCCAGGACACAATAAATCAACCGCGCTAATGACACAAGGCTATCAAGATTCTCTAATTATTCATAGTACACATGTTATCACAATCATAACCCAAATCAAAGCAAAATCGGGAGCACGGTCGGTTTTCGAAACCGGGCGGTTTCCGGGCTTCACCCAGCCTCTAGGAAATGGGTACCAGGGTGACATTCTAAGGTAAATGGAGGAACGTCGCTGCAGCTACAGAGTTTCGTGCGAACGGCGACACGGGCGGACAGTTTCTTATCAGCTGTCCGTACTGGTAGCAGAGCACTTATGGTTTATAATCGTGTGCAATTACGCTGGTTCACATCTCCCGAATTTACCGTTACCTTTAAAGCAAAATATGAAACTCCACAAATTGCATTTTGGTCACATAATTAATTACATGATATATAAATTTAAAATAACAAATATGCAGTCTGAGAAATCAATTAACTCTATACATCCCAATTATAATCCTGAGGGTTGAATAGGATATTCATGAAAAATTACTACTACTACTAGCCAGCCTCCATCTTTGAAGCAGTACATGGTTCTCTGCGCCAAACATGGCTGACTTCACCTTTTGTGACATCCTTTGTGAGTCCATTACACCCCAGACTGGTCCGCAGAGCTGATTCTCAAGTCAGCGGAGTTAGTGTGAATAATCAGAAGAGGAAGAAGGTGATGACGTAAATATTGCCCTTTCTCCTTAAACTTAACCTGCTGTAAAGTTAAAGTTTAAGGAGGAATAAAACAAAGAGGATGATGATGATGAGAAGTAGAAGCTGTTAACTAATTAAAATTACCATACCTACGTTGTACATGTGCTAAAGACAGGCTCTCTCTATGTAGAACAACCATATCCAACTAGCAGCCAAATCTGGCCTGCAGAGACCCAACAAGGAAAAGTGCCCATTTTCATAATTTGGATGCCTAAGTAGATTTGAGTTTAACAGTCCTGCTGTAGAGAGATCCCAGGTGTGTTGATTGTCATTCCAATGGCACTGACAGGGAAAACTAACAGAAATACAGAGTTCTCACCAATCACGTGACAAATCTTATTTGGTGTGCCTCTTGTACATAGACTGGTGTATAAAACTATAGCTATAATTTTGACTTTAATTAAATATTCTTTCTTAAATTATCTAATTGTATCTCAAAGGCTAATTTATATTTCCCCTAAGTGTATTTGAGAAATTAAAAAGAGAAAACATTTAATAAACAAATAAATAAATAAAATCTATGTTGCAAATATTGCCACCTTACAAACCCCACCCCTTTTGTGTCACCTCCTTACAAATTTTCGGGACAGGAGACTCATGGGCCTAAACTCCCACGTTTCAGAGCCCTTGCTTTCAAAATCATCAAAGTATTTGCTGACTGGCGAGGGCGATCATGCGTTTCCAGAGCTTGAGATCTCCAGTGTATCATTACATGATATGGACGGGCATGACGAATAGTTGTATAATCAATGGCACAAATGAACTTCATGCACACAAGAATGAAGGAACTACTGTTTCCCTGAAAATAAGATCTACCCCAAAAAATTAGGCCCTGCGCGATTTTTCAGGACGATGTTAACATAGGTACTACCCAACAAAATAAGGCCTGGTTAAGATAGGCAGCTAGAATAAGAGACTTGTTGCCAAATGACCAGTCAGAGCACACATACCACAGGTGCACACTTGATAATAAATGGATTTAGTTCATAATTCAAGGGATGCCACTCATTCCAGGAAATGACAAGGCTGTATTTGAATAAACTGGAGCTGCCACAGTGTAGCGGCTAAAGGCTCACCTGCGGATCGAGAGGTCATGGGTGTTCAGGTTCTGACAGTAACAGACTTCTTTTTTGAAAATGACCTTGCCTCCCAGGTCAACCCAGCCTTGAATGGGTACTACGTGGAGTCATGGGAAATAAAGGCGACCGCTTGATGTTGACCACATTACCCATCAAGTCCCAAATAGTCTATAAAATAAGGTCTAGCCCTATATGCCCAATAACCTGACGGCGTGAAAAAGGGTCCTTTATTTGTGAATAAATGTAGAATTTTACACACATTAAAAAATTTAGATTTATTTATCTGAAAATATAATACAAGACATCCCCAAATTAGAGCAAAATTTAATATAAGACCAGGTCTTATTTTCGGAGCAACACAGCAGTTGAATAATCAAGGGAACAAATCAACTTATTCAATTCATGCACACATAAGAATAAAATACATGTATACAGTTTCAGCATTGATTTACCACTGGTTGTGTCTTAAAAGAGATTTTATATGTACACCTGAATAACATGAAGATGTGCATTAGTTTAGATGTACAGTCAACACCATCTTGCTGCACCGTTATATGTCACATAAGGATCACAGTTCATTCCTTTCTAGTCTGTGCAATTATTTCAGTATCTGAACACAATCCATTCAAGCACCTTTGGCCTCTCTTATCAACGTTCATCTTAGGGTTTCCTTTTGATGGCCATTTTTCCTCAGTCCAATTGTTTCCTATTTAAGGGACTGTTTAGTGATTCTCTGTCCACTTGAGTTGATTCAAGAACCATCATCACAGCACTCGAGGCATTCCCATAAGTACTCTGTCCCCATCTTCAGCAGCCAGTCCAGATTTCCACTACTAGTAGCAGTCTGATTATATGTCTGTCTTGCTTTTCATCTGCTGAGTGTTGAATCTTGGCCAGAGCCCCCTCATAATTCCTCACTGCGTCACTCTCACCAGACTGTGTTGATCTATTTGCTTTCTGAATTGCACATGTGCTCCCATAAGGCTTTAACCATGTCTGCCTTATCATAAATCAGTATTCCACCAAGTTGTGCAGAGCCAGCCAATCTGTCTGCCTTTATATATCCCACCACTCCGGTATCCCAGGAGAAAAGATCCAGCAATGTTTTGTTCACTTCTCAGAAACATGCCCATATATTACTTTCTTCGTCTTATAACTGTTGAGACATCCAACAATGTCATTTTGTCACCTTTCTTGAATTCACGATCAAAGCTCTATAATTAAGTTCACTCAGGAGCCAAAATGTTGAACAAGGTGGTGGTTACTCGCCCCGATCCCTACCATAGAAAGATTAATAATACAATACAACTGGCAAAAATCCATGGATCAATTGTCTGCTGGGTGGATTCGGCCCATGGGCTGTTAGCTGACTAGCCCTGATTCTAGAAGTACTGAAAACATGACTAAATAGAAGAATGTGCTACTCTCCCATTATCAAGATTTTGTGGAAATCTAATTTTAACTGGTGACCTGGTATAAAAATTAAAAACATCCTGTCTCGATCTTCTTGTTTGTTTGTTTTAGTATCCAGAAGCCATGAGTTGTTAACCCTTAGGCTCGTTATTATGGATATCGCAACCTTTCCGCCTTGATTCCATTGTAAATACCGTAAATCTGGGATAATTGTGGCTTTTCTGCTTACTCCCAGGAGTGAACCCAAACCACAAGGAGTTCGTCATCCGCTCACAGCGCAATCCGGTTTAGCCAACTACGCTAGAGAGCCGGGCCCTCGATCTTCTTAAGCACGCTCATGGAATCACTTAGAAAGCACGCATGGGGAAAATGCTTTGTCTCCAGCTACGTCATTACTTTTGTTACCACGACTGTAGTCTTCTTTGATTGTTTTCCATTGAACCAGAACTGTGAATGCCTATGACTACTTGCTTGTTGTACCCCACCAGGCATCACACAAGCGATAAACACCCGGTGACACAAAGTGCCACAATGCAGATGAGGATAACCCGTGGAGAGATCCCAGAAACCCCTTTCAGCCGTTATGGCCACAATTGTGGCCCAGCTATATTTAGGGCAAGGGTGGGGCTTCAAATAACCAAAATTGCATCCAACAAGGGGATGACCAGAGTTAATCAAACTACTGATCTATCGGTTTAAATAACGGCACCGTAATCGGCAGAATTCCCAAGAATTAAGGCTTGAATTTTCACCTTAACAACCAGTGGGTTTTGTTGTCCGCAGTCTATTAGCAGTTTTATGCAGAGAAAAAAGGATGTACACTACTTTACTGGCCCTCGTACCAATTCCTCACCAGGTTTTATGTCCTCAGTTGATCAGACAGTTGAATTATGTCCTCAACTTGACCCCTCCAAGATTATCCTCTCTTTAACCCGCTACCCTTCTTTCTGTGAATCTTACTGTGTAGTGGATCATGTGTATCGGTACTAATGCAAAGATATGCGCCTGCATGGGGGTTCGATATTCTTACTTCGATGGTTGAAAGATCAAGGGGGTAATCATTGTAAATCCAAGTATTATGCAAACTGATTCAATCTGTATTCGATTTGGAAGGAAAATTAAATTTTTTTTTAAATGCTGGCAGAAGGTCATACAACATGAAAATGTAAACACCAAAAAAAAAAAGCAAAGGGAGACTGTCGTGAAGAGGCCTCATTTGCCCAATCTAACGTGTCCTCTAAGACGCTTTTTTAATAGAAATGACTTCAAGAAGATTCATTTACCATAGTAATTACGATGTTGGGCTTACATGTGGGTTTTTTAGATCAACCAATGCATGGTAAGGCTGGAAAAACGAGAAAGTCATTCCTTACCGACACATAAACTTACCCACACATTTGTATGGAAAACATCTAGACAGAAGGGCAACACCGGAGAGAAAGAAAAGATGTAAAAAGAAGTGAGCTGCCTTGTTGAGACTTTTGAGCATGCTGATCCCAAATCCTGAAGTGTATATATATATATATCTTCGAATGACTGAAGAATTAAACATCAGAAACTGGACATTGAATATATCTTGAAACTATTCTACTAATAAGACCTGCAGTACAACTAGAATTGTAGAAAAACAGGTGGCATTGAAATTCTATTGGAAAAAACTTTTGAGCAGCAATCGCATTAGAGGTCAATGAAAAAAATATTAGGATGACTAATATATATATATATATATATATATGTTGAATAACTTTAAATTACAAAACTAGAATAGACTGATGTTTTATTATTATGGGAATAAATCAAGTTTTTAAATTACATAATATATGAAAATATCAAAAGAGAACCCAAAATAAAGATTTCCATTAAAGATCACATACGTTATTATGTTTCAGTATGAAAGAATAGAGAAATATATGTAGTGATTAAGTTTCTTGGGAGCAATAATATAAGAGTGAGGTCTTTCCCTCGAAGTCGGAGTACATCTGACCGTGAGGCAGGAAGTGGCAAAAGCCAGTAAAACAGTTGTACACGCAAAACTCAGGTAAAAGCCAAAAGTTAAAGCGGACGATTAACCGGGACCTTCCGCCGGAATTCACAGCCGTGAACGAAGAAGAAGAAGAAAAAGAAGATAAGAGTGAGGTCACCCTGGTTAGATTTCAAGCCCATGGCTTATCTTTATTAATGACAACAAGGCCAAGGCCGATCATCTCTAATTCCTCGCTCCAGGGTGAGAAAATTCTGAAAATAATATTCTTTCCTCGAGACATTTTCCTAGATTAACTTTATTAACTGAGCCAACAATTCAGAAGAGGTTTTGTCCTGCACTTCATGACGCGTGTAAAATTGGGATGAAAAACAGGAGACTAGAATATGGACTGATGGAGAATGACAACCTGAGACTTAAAAACATCACAATATACAAGGCAACTGGGCACACCCTGGCTCTGCTACATAATGATAGAAGATAAAACAGCAGATATCTCTATCACACAGCATTAGTTATCATACTCATAGGGTCCTTCGTTATATATTATCTTGTGCTGTTCCATTAAATTACTGATTTAGTGAAATATGAATCACAGTCTGCAGACATGAAAGATTGCTGACCTGTGTGTGATCTTTTATGTATATTTAGATTACCAGATTGAGCAAATACTGCACCACAAACATCACATATGTAAGGTTTCTCTCCTGTATGTGTTCTCTTATGTTTCTTGAGATGGCTAGATTCAGTAAAATATGCATCACAGTTATCACATTTGTAAGGTTTCTCTCCTGTATGTGTTCTCTTGTGTTTCTTCAGATTGTCAAATGTAGCAAAGGATGCACCACAATGATCACACTTGTAAGGTTTCTCTCCTGTATGTGTTCTTTTATGTATCTTCAGACTGCCAGCTCGAGCAAAAACTGCACCACAATCCTCACATTTGTAAGGTTTTACTCCTGTATGTGTTCTCTTGTGTGACTTCAGGCTCCCAGTTTGAGAAAATGATGCACTACAAATATCACACTTGTAAGGTTTTTCTCCTGTGTGTGTTCTCTTGTGTGATTTTAGATGCCCAGCACCAGAAAATGATGCACCACAATCATCACATTTGTAAGGTTTTCCTCCTGTATGTATTCTCTCGTGTGACTTTAGACTAGCAAAATGAGAAAAGGATGCACCACAATCATTACATTTGTAAGGTTTTTCTCCTGTATGTGTTCTCTTGTGTGACTTCAGGCTCCCAGTTTGAGAAAAAGATGCACTACAACTATCACATTTGTAAGGTTTCTCTCCTGTATGTGTTCTTTTGTGTCTTTTCAGATTCTCAGCTAGAGGAAATGATGCACCACAATCATCACATTTGTAAGGTTTCCCTCCTGTATGTATTTTCTTGTGTGACTTGAGATTAGTAAAATAAGAAAAAGATGCACCACAATCATCACATTTGTAAGGCTTTTCTCCCGTATGTGTTCTCTTGTGTGACTTCAGGTTACCAGTCTGAGAAAATGATGCACCACAAATATCACATTTGTAAGGTTTCTCTCCTGTATGTGCTCTCTTGTGTATCTTCAGATTCGCAGCTAGAGAAAATGATGCACTACAACTATCACATTTGTAAGATTTCTCTCCTGTATGTGTTCTCTTGTGCCTCTTCAGATTCCCAGCTAGAGAAAATGATGCACTACAATAATCACATTTGTAAGGTTTCCCTTCTGTATGTGTTCTCTTGTGTCTGTTTAAACAGCTGTCTTCACTGATAGTAGAATCACAAACATCAGTCAAGTTGGTTGTGTCTTCTGTTTTTGCTTCTATGCCAGTTTTTAAGTGACAATTCTTATCTGTCAAAGATAATTCTGTGTTAATTCTTGTCACAGAAGATTCATTCTCTGGAATTTGACTCCAGTTCTTGTGCTCTAGTAATGAGGTGTCACTATTCTCAGTCATTCTTGATGCTGTGTTGTTTTGTCCTGTCATTTTGCTATTGATGCTACCCCTTACCACATCTACCACTGTGTCCAACAATTGGTTCTTGTCCTCACACAAAAAGTCTGGATGTTCTTGTTTCGCACACTTTAAGTATGTGTTACCATACATCATCTTCTCCATTTGTGAATGTTCTTCTATGGGGAGGGATGAAAGATTCCAGGAGTAGGTAAATGTTTCTGAAACACACAAACAGTCAATAGGGATTAGGCATTTAATGAAAAACTAAGTAACAACAATAGTTAGACTACATATATAGTAACTGTTCACATGTTGAATCCCCCCCCCCTCCCCTTTTCCCCTCTCTCTCTCTCTCTCTCTCACCTACACAACATACACAGGAGGGAAAAATCAAATGCTCCTATAAAATTTAGATCAAAATACAAACAGCAGAAAATGGAGAGTAAGATGCAACATTAATTACTAACATCATGAGGGATAATAGAGTGCCATGACTGGGGTATACAGAGAGAATGGCAACTAATCAAGTAAAGGATCCACTTCCATGCTTGTAGTTACTTTAAGCAATCTTTAGCATTTGGTAGACACTGGTGTGTCTGCAGGAACACATTTAAGGAATTGTGACATCATTTAAAGAATATTTAAAAAATCTGAACCTGAATTTTACAACTCATATAAGTGTTTGAGTAAATTTCCTTTTTTTCTATTATTTAAAATAGAATGGGCTCTGTGGAGGGGTCTGTAGGAGTTAGATACCTGGGAATCACTCACTTAAAGAAACAGGAAAATCTACATGCCCCATTAAAAATATATTATCGCAGAAGCCGTAAGAAAAAAGTCACAAAGTAAAGCAGTTTGGACAAACTTATTTTAGCCTTTATTGGACTTACTGTGATCTTGACCTGGGTATTCTGCATCTACTTCAGGTTGTTCTGTCTTGATTCCTGCTGGTAGTGGACTGTCCATCTTGTCCAGCACTTGGTCCTCAGTGGTCATCTCTTTAGCAACACTGTGAACATGGTGGGTCAGAAAAGAGACTGTTGTGTCTATCTCAAATATTTCAGTGCAAACACATTATAGTGACAATAAACATATTATCTAATATACATAACAAGTTGAAATAGCCAAGTTAAAACAGAGCTAAATAAAATATTTAAGAACATTATTATTAGAACTTACACAAACAATGAATTATGACCCTAGGTACTATATTTAAAGTATTTGTAGCTTAAAAAAGATTGCGTCCCCTAAAGTTGCCGCTTTCAGTTTTGCCAAAACATGCCTCTGAGTGTTAGAACTATTACTGACAATTAAATACAGCACAACAGGAGGCAGAAGTATGTGTTTAGACGCAATTATAGACACGATTACCAACACTGGTATTTTAGCCAAACTTTATATAATGAGATATAACTTTTAAACCATAGCAGCTAAATAGAGGTAGAAAGACAAGAGTCCAACAGAACCTCAGGGAAGCCTGTATGTCAATTCTAAGCTGAGAATTTTACATTTTAGTGACCAAAAATGCTCCCAAAAACTAAAAATAGAAAATGACAGAAACAAGATGGCGGCATGTTTCCCAGTAAAAATAAGATATTTAAGTTTTTTGCTGAACCCCTTAACAACCATATACCATTGCATTCAGTACAGCAAGCTATAACTAAAACGTTGCTTTTTCATAGACATGATGTGATACAAATCTAATTAACATATAAAAATGACTGTCAATTAATCAATATTAATTATTTCATGAATTATTGATTATCGACCAGCGAGCATTGCAAGACACACACTGTAATATATATGTTTTGTAACAATCCTGTGTGGTGTTATAATATATTTCTTCTTCTTATTTGTCGAAAAATGCTTTTCGTCCCATTGTCACTTGTGTGTGTTCATGCCAGTACATCTTTATTTTATTGTTAAATTTGCAAAGGTTAAAATTAGGGCTGTACAGAATATTTGCTTCGGGGCCGAATAGTGGACTTACCATTAGAATACTTACGGTCGGGCCGAATACGAATAGTGGTTACCTTACACCCATTTTGCATACACTGCGATAGACTGAAATAAATCCCTCATTAACACGATAGTTGCTGCTGCCTAAGTCTGTCGTAGCGGGGAAAACTGCGACCAGGTTGCGTGATACAGCAGCTGGCAAGATCTTTGCCTGCTGACTTGGCCGAGGCATTACAGCAGAGGTTCTCAAACTGGGTGCGAATGCCAGGGGTGCCGCGACGAAAATAAAGAAAATTTGGCTATAAATGTGACATTATTAAAGAAGGCATGAAGATACTTAAAAGTTAAAATTTATATTGTCTTTTCTCGCCACTGTCGAAAAGAGTTTTTTTCCTTGTTTCACACTCAAAGTGTATCATACTGCATAAAATGCCAACCGCAGCTTGCTAAAATTTGTCTTTGTATTTATCCCGACGTGCGACCGATCCTCCATCTTTGTTCGTGAAGGTGCAGCGGATAAGTAAGGTTGTGATGACATTTTGACTAAAATTTTTAAGTGGAAAATGTGGTCTGTACAATAGTCACTGTTAGCCTCGTCAAGTAAGCACTTTTATTTACAGGCAATGCGTTGTGAGTCCTGGACAAATGGTAGGCAGGCCAAACAATTGCTTGAGGCCTCAGAGATGTGGTTTTACAGAACTATGCTTAAGATACCCTGGACAGCCAAAAAAAAGCAAACTAGAGGTTTTGAAAGTTGCGGGAGCCTGAAGACAACTTATCTCAGACATCAGATTGAGACAGTCATCATTTTTCGACCATGTTATGAGAAGAGGGAAAATGGAACACGTGGTGACCACTAAAAAGATCTGTGAGAGGAGGGATATAGGAGGACGAGAGAGGATTCTTGACAGTCTTGTTGCATGGCATGGAGGTGTGTCAGCACACGAACTAATACATGCTGCAGGAGATTGCAGTTTGTGGCGAGGCATATTCGCTCACGCTAGTCGGCAAGGCACCTGATGATGATGATACACTATTCGTATTTGTATTCGGCCGAATAGTTGGTCCTGCTATTCGTATTCTGCAGAATAGTGAAAATCACTATTCGGTACAGCCCTAGTTAAAATTGAGCAGATCAACTTCAATGCACTGTGATTGGTTTCAAATGGCTCATTCTTTCTCTGCAGAACGGCTATCCACATGCTGAGGGTGTCACACAAAGCCTGAACATTGTAGCTCAAGCAACAGCCCCTAAAGGTTTTTGTAGAAATTGCACTTTTGAACATTGCAGCTGTGAAACGAACCTACAACTTTCAGTGCGCTAGGCTAGCAGCTTGACTATGGAGACTACCATATTGTTTGATTAAAAAAACTGACGCTCAGCGCTTCTTACTGATTTAACATAATCACTTTTGAATTCTTTAGAAGTTATTCTTTCTCTTTTCATTTTTGCTGATGAGCGCTTTTCCCCATAGCATCCTTCTCTTCTTCTTAACCAGTCACTGCTCAATACTTTATTACTTTTTAATAACAACGTAAGGTAACCACTCGTACCCGATTTATAATTCACTGTTGTGATTTTAGAGTAAAATTATTAAACAAGTGTCTTTGTGATTAGCCTTGGATTTATGTTGTGTTTTTATGCAGCAGCATTTCATCCGGTAAGAGGAAAAAGTACATTATACTTTATTACCATACAAGTGTTTCTATGTCCGATGTGATCTGTCAGCTAGCTAGCAAATATTTTAATATATATAACATCACAATTTTAAATTTAATTTAAAATGATCCAGATATGTGTCTATGATAAGAGAAATTCACTTTCTGAGTCTGGAGGCCATCAGGCAAAAAGTCCCTAGAAGACAGCCATTCATATAAAGCAATTAGAAATAGATTTAATTTGATTCAAGAACTGACATCATAGCACTCAGGGCATTCCCATAAGCGCTCCCTCCCCATCTTCAGCAACCAGCGAAGAGTTCCGATACTAATGGTGCCAGTAGCATTCTGATTAAACGTTCGTCTTGCCTTTCCTCTGAGCCTCGAGCATGTGCCAGAACCTCTCGTCACCCCCAACTGCATCAATCTCACCAGACTGTGGTGATCCATCTGAACCTCTGAATTGTACATGCTCTCCCACAAAGCACTAACCACGTCTGCCCTATCATGTATCATTATTCCACCAAGTTGTAATTAGAAATATAAAAATAATAACTTAAATATTATTTGACTGAAACAAAAAAAATTAGGTTTACATATAATTATTTGTATGCACATGTCAGTCAGTAGCATGTCCTTTGCAGAACCTCGCTCCCATAACAACCCTCCAGAAAACTTCTCAATCACCAGCAATATGTCCTGCGTCCGATACACCCATACAGAGATTATCCGCCACATCCTGCACCCATCTTCTCTTTGGCCTTTCTCTTCCCAGGCATTTCAACATTATCAAGTGCCTTGCCAACTGGCATGGACAATGCCTTTCCACAATCTGCGATCGGCAGCTGCACGAATCAGTACGTGTGTTGACACACCTCCATGCCATGACAAAAGACTGTCAAGAATCTTCTTGCGCTGTCTTCCTCTGTCTCTCTTTCCACAGATTTTTCCACTAGTCACAACATGCTCCATTTTCCCTCTTCTCATAACATGACCACAAAAATGATGACTGTCTTTTTCTGATGTTTGTGATAAGTTGTCTCCAAGCACTCACCTCTTTCAAAACATTTGGGTTGCTCTTCCTAGCTGTCCAAGGAATTCTAAGGATTCTTCAGTAAAACCACATCTCCGAGGCCTCAAGATATTGTTCAGCTTGTTTATTTTTTGTCCAGGATTCACAGCCGTATGTTAAAACTGGTTCTATATGGCATGCAAGAATTCTTTTCCTAACCTCCAATGACGCAGATTTATTGCATAAAATGTTCTTCATTTTATAAAATGCAGTTTTGGCTTTTCCTATTTTGTTCTTTATCTCTTTGATACATCTTCCATCGGATGTTATCCATGTGCCTAGATACCTAAATGTATGCACTTCTAAAACAACGCCTTTAACTTCTATTATAAATAAACGTACTATTCTTTTCTTGGAAATCACCATTACTTCCGTCTTCTCATTATTCAAACTGAGACCCATTTTATAACTTTCTGCCGCCACCGTATCTGTCGTTTGGTTCAAAGGTGCAAATTTACCCTGACCTCTGGGGGCAGTTGCTAAAGCTATAGTGTTTGGGCTTTGTGCATTGCTTTCGGCATTCAGATAGTCATTTTGTGGAGAAAGACCGAGCCATATGATCCAATCACCATGTACTGAAGTTGATCCACTCGACTTTAAGCTTTGAACTTTTAACAATGGAATAAAGCAATTTTCAGTCACATGTACACTTACAAACATGCACACAAACAATTGACAGTGCGACGAAAAGCATTTTTCAACAATGCAACGAAAAGTATTTTTCAACAAATAAGAAGGAGAAATACATCATAACACAGAGAATCATACAAAAGCATGCATAAAAGGTAAAGGTAAAGTCAGGAGATGTGAACCAGCGTCATTGCACACGGTTATAAACCATAAATGCTCTGCCACCAGTATGGACAGCTGATAAGAAACTGCCGTCTGTGTCACCGTCCGCACGCAACTCCATAGCTACAGCGACGTTCCTCCATTTACCCCAGAGTAGTTACTCTGGTAACCATCACCTAGAGGCTGGGTAAACCCCGGGAACCACCCGGATTCAAACACCGGCCGTGGGCTGCAGCGAGTTGCAGCTGGATTTGAAAGCGAGTCTCCTATTGACTGCGTTAATGCAGCCCCGCACAACAACACACCTTGGAAGTCTCCCTGGACAATTATCATTAATTCATGGGGTGTTTAGTTAATAATGATTAACTGAAGGTCATTTTTATTAATAAGTTTGTATCACATCATGTCTATGAAAAAGCAACGTTGCTAGTTAGAGCTTGCTGTCCTGAATGCAGTGATTTGAGTGATAATGAATCATAATGGTTGCTAAGGTGTTTCGGCAAGAAACATAAGAGTTATAGACATTAAGCATATGTACAAATGTTGTCACCTCAGGTCCAATTTTCAGTCCTAGATTGACATGGTACGTAATCATAAATTAACTCACCTAAAATATATTATAATGTAACTATAACAATGTTGTTCACAATCAAAATTTGCTGAATGGAATGGGTTGGCGCTGGACCGAAAGGTGCATAGAATAAATCCTAGTCTAGCTGTAAACTAACACGTGCCACGGTCAACCGCTCTTCGAAGGGTCAGCGCAACAGAATCAGAAATTATTATAAACAAACTGTGTGAAACAGTTCTTGTCAAATGTAAACCATGAAAACACTGTCAGTAAATTGTTCAGCCCAAAGAAATTTCAAAGCGGAAGTTATAAAAACTCCAAGATGAGGCTGATAAAAAAACTAAGATATAAACAAATTATAAAATAAAATAACAAGGATTGTCAAATAGTATTTTGTAGTTTTATTGTTTCATTTACTCACTTTTGTTAAATTTTACTTCAACAGCTTTTCTTCCAAACCAATTTCAGACATCATTATTTCTTTCTGCTTTTCCAATCTCCCTTTGACTAACAGCACCCCTTTACAAATCTTTCAACGATTCATTATTTGGTGTCCATCTTGTATAGATGATAGTTGTTATTGCCTATAATGATTGCTTCCATCCTTCACGGTGGTTGCTTTCAAAGAACTGGTCTGCTTAGTTTACACATGGCTCATTCTGGGAAATATGCGTTCAACTGCTGCTGAAAAATAGGCAAACTTGTGAGGTTGGTCATGAAATCTGATAAAATATATTTTGGGCTATCCTCCGAATAACGGTCCCAAATTATCGAGGATGAAAATATACCCTAACAGGGCCTCAGTCACATGTAAATTGCGGACATCCGGCGACTTAAATTGCAGACTTCATGCGACTACCGCCCAGTGTATCTCCCACGCCGCTACGCGCAGCATTGAGCGGGGCTAAACTAGATAGCAGGGACTCACGAGCAGCAGCTTCCTCATCTCCTGCAGCTTCCTTCACTTTATTTGCTCGTAAGTCCCAGCCATCTAGTCTAGCCCTGCTCCACGCCGCGCGTAGCGGCATGAGAGATACTCTCAGCGGTGGCGGCAGTGGCCGAAAGTCTGCAATTTACATGTGACTGAGGCCCTGAGAAGCGATCCTTAGTGCATTTTACCTTATGCTAGCACTGAGGAATGTTCTCTGAAACAATTACTAAATCTGCCACAGACCATAACTTCTCCACTGATCATCTAAATCACTGCAACTTTGTCCTGGTAAAAGTGAAGGAAAGGTTAAGTCAGGAGATGTGAACCAGCATCATTGTAACAGTTATAAACCATAAGTGCTCTGCAACCAGTAAGGACAGCTGATAAGAAACTGTCCGGTTGAAACTCCGTAGCTACAGCGACGTTTCTCCATTTACACCAGAGCGTTAACTCTGGTACCCGTTTCCTAGAGGCTGGGTGAGCCCTGGGAACTGCCCGGTTTCGAACACCGGCCGGGAGTTGCAACGAGTCGCAGCTGGATTTGAAAGCAAGTCTCCCATCGACTGCGCTAACATGGCCCCAAGTGAAGGAAAAGGAACTACAAGTGAGTCAACTGATGCTGGGGACATTTTCTCGAGAAATTTCAAACAGTCATTTCTAAAACTTAAAAAAAATGTTTTTCTAATATATACATCTTTGACCAGTTTTAAGGCCTTCTATGAACCATGTACAGTCATGGCAAGAAGAACAGCTAAGCATCTCAGAGATCATCTCTCAGTTTTTTAGGCTGGATACTCTATGACATTTTTATATGTTTATTAGGTCACGTCAACTCACATTTATATGATCCTTATGTTCGTCTTATTATATGATGTGCATCTTGCCAGGCTCAATGGCAGACAACCGTAAATGTATGAGGTTTTTTGCCGGAAAAAAAAGGCAGTTGGTGGCCATTTGTATATGTTAATTAGGTCAAGTCAACTCACATTTATATGATCCTTATGTTCGTCTTATCAAGACACACAATATGATGTGCATTTTGCCAAGCTCATTGGCAGGAAACCGTAAACGTATCAGGTTTTTGCTGGGGGAAAAGGCAGTTGGTAGCATATTTATATGTTAATTAGGTCACATCAACTGATGTTAGCAAATTTATATGATCTTTAAGTTCACCTTGTCAGGACACACAATATGATGTGCATCTTGCCAGGTTCATTGGCAGACAACCGTAAATATATAAGGTTTTTGCTGAAAAATAGTCAGCCTGAGGCCATTTTCATATGTTAATTAGGCACACTGTAGTGTATGTAATCGAGACATGCATATACAGTTAGGTCTCAGTGTCCCGATTCCAGCAATACATGGTTGCTAAGGGATGCGTTCAGAAACAAAATAGTTATGGCCGTGAAATGCAAACATTGAGTCATTTCATCTTACTGGGCGGCAGCCTGGAATCCATGTTTTGTCAATTTTCACTATAATTTGTCGCCACTAAAATGTTAATATCTCTGCTTAGAATCGACTTACAGGCTTCAATGAGGAACCGTTGGATTTTTAATTGTAATCTCTATCTAAACACATAATATAAAACTTCAGTAGCATTTCTAATTTCTACTAACACACTATCACATTTGGATGAGAATCACCCGGGCGCAAGTCCCAGCTGAGAAACCCCGTTCAACGGTTGGTTATATTAGTAATTATTAGGGGCCCCCGACAACAGCTGGAGTGGGGCTTTAAAATAATGAAAACTTGCGTCATATACTGAGACGGCAAGGTATAGAAGCAACTGACCTAACGGCGTTATAAAGTCATCCAGGTCCGTCAGTTGCAGAACTCCACTGAAGTGAGCCACCATTACTGGTGTTTATGTATACAAAATCCTTAACTGATAATAATTAACGAAACAAATATAATAATAATAAAAACTTTTGACGCTGGAAGAACCAGGAGAAGGCATTTGACAGAGTCGACAGACAATTATTATGGAAAATAATGGCAAGATATGGAGTAAGCGAACACCTCATCGAAGTGTGCAAAAGTTTATACAGGGATTGTAGAAGTGTAGTTAGAATAAATCAGGGAACATCTCATCCTTTCACAGTGACATCTGGAGTAAGACAGGGGTGTGTCTTATCACCACTGCTGTTTATCACCTACATCGACAGTATATGCAAGAATGCCAAGCCCAGGAATGAAGATCTTAGTAAGATCAACGAATTACTCTTTGCAGATGACCAGGCCTTGATAGCAGATACAGCCATGAAATTGCAACAACATCTAACATCCATGAATGAAGAATGTAAAACAAATAATATGAGAATCAACACTGAAAAGACAGAAGTAATGTCAATAGGAAAAAAAAGAAGACAGATCTAAACATAGCAATAGAATACAAAGGCATTAAACAGGCATCTGAGTTTAAATATCTGGGAACTACATTTACCGAAGATGGGAAATTGGATAAAGAAATTGACATTAGATGCAGTAAAGCAAACCAAGTATTGGGACAGCTAGCCCCCCTCTTACAGCATAAGACAATCCCAATCAGCACAAAGAGACATCTTATTCAAAGCATATTTATTCCAACTCTGTGCTACCAGTGCCAGACATGGTCACTCACAACAAACCATAAAAGAAAATTAGTAACCACGGAAATGAGATGTCTGAGAAGGGCTGTAGGAGTGACCATAAGAGATAAGATCAGGAATGAAATCATAAGAGAACAAGTCGGCACAGAACCAATTCTGGATTACATACAAAGACAGCAAGTGAAATGGTTTGCCCACTTAGAGACACCATACCATACAAAGCATACATGGAAAGAGAAGCAGGACGTAGAGCACGGGGTAGACCAAGAACAATATGGAAGGATAACATCAGAGAAACTCTACAACAGCACGATGTGCCTATGGTCGAGGCAGCCAGAAGAGCTAGAAACAGAACCTTATATCTCCCTCGACACCCACAGCGGTAAAAGAGGAAGTGAAGAAGAAGAAGATGCTGGAAGACGCCGTGGTGTAGCGGCTAGTCGCTCACCTGCGATCAGAAGCTCGTGGGTTCTGACGGTACCGAACCTTTGGCGTCCAGGTCGACCCAGGAATGGATTAACGGTTGAATATATGGAGCGCCGCTTAAGAGGGCCGATAGCAGGTTCAGTGCAGCTAGGAAGCGTTGCATGTTTATTTTACCTTGTGGATTCCATGAATAGGCAAAAGGTTTGGATCCAGGTGTAGCGTCTGGTGCGTTGGTTTCTCAGACTGTTCTCTGTGTCCTTGGGAGAAATAAGGGAGAAGATGAAATGTGTCATCTAAGTTCTCATTCTTTCTTCCAGTAAACAGCAAACGATCACTTGACATTTCTGTGAAGCCTGTGCGGTCTTTCTTTGACATCCGCACTCATTTATATATTTGGAAAAATGCAAGGGGTGCAGTGGGAGCTGCTTCCCATCTTTAAGAGAAAGTCCCTGAGACGGAAATAAACAGATGTAAATAGCTGACTGACTGACTGACTTTCTACCCCACTAGGACATCACACAAGCGATAAACACCCGATTACACAATGTGCCACCATGTGGGTGAGGATCGCCGTGGAGGGGTCCCAGAAACCGCATTCAGACAATTGGCCATATTTATGGCCTGGCTATATTGCGGCCCCTGGCAAAAGCCAGAGTAGGGCTTCAAATAACGAACAATTTCATCCTAAAAAGGACGAGAAATAAGTAGGAGGTAAATAGCTACCATCGTTACTGCTGGTAAACAGATTGCTTGATACTTGCTCAATGCATTATAGTCAGGTATCTATCCAGTTTATGTCACATTTGAAAGCATCGATGGCGAAATACTTACGCTTAACATTGAAGAATTGAAGACATTACTGTTAAAAATCCAGTTTACTGGCTCTACAGATCAACTCAGGGCTGCCAATGAGATTTTTTTTGAAAAACCCAGCTTCGCTAAACAAAAACCCAAGTAATACATTAAAAAAACCCCAGATTGTTGAAATGTACAAAATTTATAGTAACGAAACATTTACCACTTTAAGGATTTATTTAAAAAAAAAAAAAAACAGATTTCCCCGAGGCTTGTAAGAAAAAACAAAGATCTAGTGTGTGTGGGGGGGGGGGGGGGGGGGGGGGGGGGGGGAATGGGGAGACTAAGCATTGGCAGCCCTGGAACAACGTGTGTATAAGGTGATGAAGTTACGTCCCTTAGTAGAAAGTTAGTTAGTTAGTTGGGTTATCCTCATTGCACTCCGGACATGTCCATAGGTGCTCAGATCCTCCCCTCAGTATGAACCCCAACGTCCGATGGCTAATAGTACCAGTTCTATGTTGATTAACAAGTCTTCTGGCGTAGCTGGTGTGCGTCTCGTTTTTTGCTGTGCCGATCTTAATTCCCAAGTCTGCCATTCTGACGAGTGATGTGGATTCACTGCCACCAAAGTCGTCTATCCTTCCCATTTCTCTGAGGGCATTGATAATATCAGCATGATCCATAGGCTGACCGTCGGTAGTGATAGCGGATCCAGCCAACCTGTCAGCTCTTTCATTTCCATCGACGCCTGCGTTTTCCGGAACAAAAATAAAGGTGACTCCACGGACAGTGGACTTCTGTAATGATTCAAGCCATTGTCTTCGCACTGAACCTGCCTGAACCCTCCGGATCATACTCATTGAATCACTGAGTATACACACGCGAGTGTATTTTTGTGTTTCAAGCCAGGCAAGCGCTTGTGTCACTGCCATCACCTCCATCGTCATGCTGCTGGTTGTCATGGAGAAGGCGCCGTTGGCTTCTTTGACCTTAGTAGAAAATAAACATCGAGCACAGGCATTAGCACAAACTTTTTAATTGACCAAGTTTGATAGTTTCTGCTGCTGCCGCTTCTGCTGCTGCTACGACTACTACCACCAAAACTTTCACTATCACAGCTGCTTCAGTTACTTCTGCTGCGGCTACTACTTCTATTATCCTGTAACTATTGCTGCTGTTATTGTTTGTGCTACAGTTACTGCAACTGCTTCTACTTCTTCTAGTACACATTTGATCACAATCACAACGCAAATCAAAGCAAAATGGGAAACTATACGAATTGAATTTTGGTCGCACAGGTAATTACATGATATCATCATCATGTAGCAGGTCCTTTGCAGAACGTCGCTGTCATCACAGACTGCTTGAAAGAAACTCGGTCTCTCGCCAGTTCTAATGCCTGCCTCATATACTTTCATACTCAAGCAGTCACTTATATCATGTGCCCATCTTCGTGTCGGTCGGCCCCTGCCCCTCCTTCCTGGTACCATGCCTTCTGCTATAGTTTTTTCCAATCCGTTGTGGCGCTTGATATGACCAAGATATTTCAGCTTCCGAGAAAGGATGCTGTTTATTAGTCAATCTTCCTTGATGTTCAGATCTTTTAAGATGTCAATATTTCTCCTCTTCTTTGTCCAAGATATTCTGAGAATTTTTCTATAGCATTCTAGCTCAAAAGCCACTATTCTCTTTCTTAAGGACTGAGAGATAGTCCACGACTCACATCTCTATGTAGCCACAGGGAAGATGCATGCTCTTAAAATTCTAATTTTGATCTCCTTGCTGGTGCTTAACCATAGACTTTTAAGGCTGTTCAATCTTTGCATTGCCAAGGCCATCCTCCTTTTAATTTATGTTGAACAGTTTCCATTGTTGTTTATTATAGAGCCTAGATATTCAAAGTTTGTGACATTTTCAATTTCTTCATTATTTATTATTTTTGGGTGACAGCCAGTTTTATCTGTGGACATTACTTTCGTTTTCTTTAAATTCAAGAACAGATTTTGATCTTCACTGTGCTTTTGGACAGACAATATTAAATTTTCGATTCCGTTTACGCTGTTCAAATGGACGACCGTGTCATCTGCGTAGCGGAGTTCCGGAATAAGGTTGCCACCAAATTACATGATATAGAAATTTTAAAATAACAAAAATGCACGCTGAGAACTCAATTAACACAATATATCCAAATTATAATCTTGAGAGTTGAATAGGATATTCATGAAAAATTACTGCTACTACTAGCCAGCCTCCATCTTTGAAGCAGTACATGGTTGTCTGCGCCAAACATAGCTCATGGATAGATAGATAGATAGATAGATAGATAGATAGATAGATAGATAGATAGATAGATAGATAGACAGACAGATAGATAGATAGATAGACAGATAGATAGATAGATAGATAGACAGATAGATAGATAGATAGATAGATAGATAGATAGATAGATAGATAGATAGATAGATAGATAGACAGATAGACAGACAGACAGATAGACAGACAGATAGATAGACAGATAGATAGATAGATAGATAGATAGACAGACAGACAGACAGATAGATAGATAGATAGATAGATAGATAAATAGATAGATAGATAGATAGATAGATAGATAGATAGATAGATAGATAGATAGATAGATAGATAGATAGATAGATAGATAGATAGATAGACAGACAGATAAAGATAGATAGATAGATAGATAGATAGATAGATAGACAGACAGATAGATAGATAGATAGATAGATAGACAGATAAAGACAGACATAAAAAACACACATTTGTGTATATATACACGCACACAATACGAGCCAAATGACAGACAGATAGAAAACATACAAAGACAGACACACTGACAGGCAGGCGGACAGAAAGATAGTCTGCTAGAAGAGAAAATTAAATGAGCATCATCCAAGTGCAAAGAGGTCACCTTGTTCAAACACCGTGCCAATTTTAACATGACAAATTTGTACAACAGCAATGCTGGTAATACATTTTATTTGTAGACAAGGCACAGACATGAGAATAGTTGTATAATCGATGGAACAAATCAACTTCTTCATGTACACACAAGAATCAATGAACTACTGTGTTTCCCTGAAAAAAAGATCTACCCCAAAAAATTAAGCCATGCATGATTTTTTAGGATGGTTTTAATACAACAAGCCATACTCCACACACACACAATAGGGCCTGGTTAAGATCGGCAGCTAGAATAAGAGACTTGTTGCCAAATGACCAGTCAGAGCACACATACCACAGGTGCACACTTGATAATAAATGGATTTAGTTCATAATTCAAGGGATGCCACTCATTCCAGGAAATGACAAGGCTGTATTTGAATAAACTGGAGCTGCCATGGTGTAGCGGCTAGAGACTCACCTGCGGATTGGGAGGTTGTGGGTTCGGGTTCTGACAATAACAGACTTGTTTAAAAAATTGACCTTGCCTCCCAGGTCGACCCAGCCTTGAATGGGTACCACGTGGAGTCATGGGAAATAAAGGCGACCGCTTGATGTTGACCACATTACCCATCAAGTCCCAAATTGTCTATAAAATAAGGTCTAGCCAATTATTGAGTCAATAACATGAAGGTGTAAAATGGGTCCTTTATATATGAGCAAATTTAGAATCTTATATGCACAAAAAATTTAGATTTTATATCTCAGAAGGAAAAAAAAAGACATCCCCAAAATTAAGCCCAAAGTGCACAATTTAATTTAAGACTGGGTCTTATTTTTGGAGAAACACAGTAGTTGTATAATCAAGGGAACAAATCAACTTCTTCAATTCATGAACTCATAAGAATGAAATACATGTATACAGTTTCAGCATACATGTGTCATTTGTTGTCTTCAAAGAGATTTTATATGTACACCTAACTAACATAAAGATGTTGTGTCTTCAGAGAGATTTTATATGTACACCTAACTAACATAAAGATGTTGTGTCTTCAGAGAGATTTTATATGTACACCTAACTAACATAAAGATGTGCATCAGTTTAGATGTACAGTCAACACCATCTTGCTGCACCGTTATATGTCACATAAGGATCGCGGTTCATTCCTTTCTAGCCTGTGCAATTTTTTCAGTATCATGAACAGAATCCATTCAAGCACCTTTGGCCTCTCTCATCAACGTCCATCTTAGGGTTTCATTTGGATCGCCACTTTTCCTCAATCCATTTGTTTCCCATTTTAGGGACTGTTTAGTGATCCTCTGTGTTTACTTGAGTTGATTAAAGAACCATCATCACAGCACTCGAGGCATGTCTATAAACACCCCGTCCCCATCCTCAGCAGCCAGCCTAGAGTTCCAATACCAATGGAGCCAGTAGCAGTCTGATTATATGTCTGTCTTGTTTTTTCTCTGCTGAGCGTGGAGTTTCGGCCAGAGCCCGCTCGCCACAACCTGCCGTGTCACTCTCACCAGACTGTGTTGATCTATTTGCTCCTCTGAATTACACACGTGCTCCCATAATGCTTCAACCGTGTCTTCCTTATGATTAATCAGTATTCCACCAAGTTGTGCAGAGCCAGCCAATCACTCTGCCTTTATATTTTCCACCACTCCGGTATCCCGGGAGAAAAGATCCAGGCAATGCTTTGTTCCTTCTCCTCACGATATACTACCTTCTTCATCTTATAACTATTGACACATTGACAAACTTAATTTCTTTGCTTTTCTTGAATTAACCTAGATCAGAGCGATATAATTAAGTTTACTCAGGATCCAAAATGGTGGTCGTCATGGGCTCAAGCCCTAGCATAGAAAGATTATTAATACAATACATACAACTGGTAATAATCCCCCAGGCATTACCACAATGTTCATTATTTACAAAAGAGCGGATTGGGGTGGGGTGAGGGGGTGCTTATACTTAAACTTTTTTCTTCTTCTTCTCTACTGCCTCCAGTAACTTTATTGGTGTGTGTGTGTGTGTGTGTGTGTGTGTGTGTGTGAGAGAGAGAGAGAGAGAGAGAGAGAGAGAGAGAGAGAGAGAGAGAGAGAGAGAGAGAGAGAGAGAGAGGGAGAGAAAAGGGAAAGAGAGGAGGGGAATATCACCACTGAACTTAGAATGTGGACTGAATGGCACAAATGATGGACATTCAATATCAATGCTATATTTAAAAAAAAAAAAAGAACCTACACCATAAAACAAATGAGCATTCAATATCACACAAATGCATCCACAATGCTGACTGAACATCACAGATGATGAACATTTCCTATCACCACTGCACACACAATCTGAATCAAACACTCACAGCTGATGACAAATGAACATAAATATACGTGGTATATGGGGGATTTCAAGCAATTCAATGTTACGTAAATTTTAAAAAATATATATTGTTACTCCCTGAATTTACAGCTTTTTATGCTATTGTAGGATACAGGGAGGGGAGGTGGTCCTTGAACCCAAGAAGTTGGGGCCACATAGTTTCACGTAGTGAGCAGGTTAGGATGTTTCTGCCCCTGACAGGAATAGATGACATCAAGCACCTTGCTGAGAATCAAACTCGGGGGGTAAATATAAAAAATACATGAAAAGAGCAGTCGACCCTCCACCACTGGAAACAAATAAATCAGCATCCTATAAAGTGTTTAGTTAAGTCGATGGATCAACATCACGGCACACAGGTGTAAACATATAAGTGCTCCGTTCTACTTCTAACTCAAGTCTGAGTCTCAATTTATTCTAACTCAAGTCTGAGTCTCAATTTATTCTAACTCAAGTCTGAGTCTCAATTTAAAGCTCCATAGCACCGAAGAGGATCCTGAAATACTTTGGGTAGATTTTTAACTCCAAATTTTGCCCGGGAAGCGCCGTTATGCTACTCTTTTCTATTTCCAACTGCCAAGGGATTTTTTTTTACATGCGCAACAATACACACAGGCGTCCAGTATTACTACCCAGAGACTAGGAAAAATTACTAGAAGTCCATGCCCAAATATCCGATTTCAGCAAACCCCCTAACAATTTCAAAATGTCGGCCCCCGAGGGAACTTATTTGCCCTAATTGCTGTTATGAGGCAGTGTGTCTGGTCCCTCCTCGCCAGCTGGGGCCCCGAAACCCACACTGGGAAGGCAGCAAGACAACAGTGAAGAAGTGGAGGAAAAAAGTGACTCAGAAATCTCAATAAATCTGGCCACTTGTCAAAACAAGTGTAGAAGTTCAAAATCAGTGAACTAACAAAAAGAAATTATATAATACAATTTATTTACATGGTCACAAATTAAATTAAGAGAAATTAAACTAACAATAATACATTATTGCGTAGGCTTTGATAATTTAACCAATCTGTAGTTAATTAATTACACATAAATATGCTAACAGTAAATAATTTTATCTTTCCCAAGAAATTTAAGTAATTCAGACCGTAAATATTTTTTTTAATGCGCTAACAAAATAATTTAAATACCCATAATTAATTAAATGTTTAACAAAGTAAGTAATTTAATAGCTTTTATTTATTCACTAATTTAGTGTGCTAACAACATATTAAAGAATTCAAAACTAAAAAGACCTTTCCACGCCTTCAGGTGAATTGGGCATATAGGGCTAGACCTATATTTTACAGACCGAGTGGCACTTCGTGGGCGATGAGGTCAGCATCCCGCCGACTACCTTTACTTCTCAGGACTGCATCTGGTACACACTCAAGGCCGGGTCGACCTGGGAGCCAAGGTCATTTTAAAAAAAAGTCAGGCTCTGCCAGGACCCGAACTCGCGACCTTCAGATCCACAGGCGAGTGTCAAGACTTTACACACGGCGACTCCCAAAGAATTCAAATGTCTATAATTATTTCAACATGCTCACTTCTTCTTCTTCTCTTCCACCTTGTACCTCATCAAAGTGTCGGGGGGAGATGTTCGTTGATGAGCTCTGTCAAGAGCACTATTAAGACTGATGTTCATATTCACAAAGAAAGGAAATAATTATCATATTTAACTGCACTGATGATTTCAGCCACTCAACTGACCAATTTTTTTTTGGTTTTAAATCATTTGGGCATCAAACAGGGCACCACACACAACAAGGTTACACAGTTGCAATGGTAACAGAGCAAGAGGCCGAACACGCAGAACATGGACCGCAGAAACATCAGAGACACTGAAAAGTACTTTACACGAAGCAAACAGAAGGACCCGTCCCTTAGATCTCTTCCTGCCGTGACGTCACAAGACATTCCAAGAGCAGAGACAAGAAGAAACCTTAAAAAAAACCCTAGCAAAACCACAATTCTTTCTGATAAGAAAAGGTATCCAGGCAAATTTAAAACATATCAACCAGTGAATGCCTGTATGTTGATGTGTGTGCTATTTGATTTGACTGATGTTTGGTTTACATAAATGTCTGTGTGGTTTGGTCAGGGCTGAATTTAGACTTAATGAGGCTCCCAAGCTATTTAAAGCCGTGTGGCTCTAAACTATTTAAAGCCCTGAGGCCCTACCATTTTAAAATACACCAGCTAATATCAGAAAAACGTTAAAATATATATGCCTTGTAAAAATATGGATATTGGAAATATACTTTCGCTTAAATGTTTTTATTAAATGTAATTATAAAGAATGCATTTGCAAAATCAGAGAAATTTTACTGAATAATGCTCTAAACCAGTGATTTCCAAACTGTATACCGCAAAATATTTGAAGATACACAAGTTTTTTTAAATATCTATTACACATGAATAGTTGTACTTTTACTTAGGTTAGGGCATGCCGGAACAATTTTAATTGTAAAAAGGGGCAGCGACAAAGAACATTTTCGGAAACACTGCTTTAAATGGTTCTAAGTTACAACTATTTAAACCCTTGCTTTCTCAGATACAACATCACTGATTTTTTCGTCCAAAATGATACTTTCTAACATATTTTGAGGTCCCTGAAGACTGACAGGCCGTAAGCTGTAGCTTATGCCTAAATTCAGAACAGGGTATGGTGTTATGCTAGTGGTGAGATAGTCTGTCCTTATTCTATAGTTACGCCTAAAGGGTGATGATAGACAAGACTAATAAAGACGTCCAAGGCTGACTGAATCCACTCAAACAAAAAGACAGCTACATTTAGATGAATTCTACTGCCTCTTTCTGGCACAAAACAACTGCAGCTTGCAGCGTGTTCAACTGTAATCATTGCATATCTGTGTCACCTTTAATATTTCAGTTCCTTGGCAAAATAAAAAAATTTAAAACATTAGGTTGATCACTGGTTAGGAAAAATCCTCCACTGAACTGGGATCACTGTCTTGGTAGGCAACAGCACTACTGACCAAACCAATTTTGTAGACACATTTTTAAACACATTTTGTTGTTGCTTTACACTGACAGTCATAAGAAACACTGGGGCATATAAAACCACTAAAACAAATTCACTATGCAGCTACATTTCCATGAATATTCTATTCTCTACTATCTCCAACTGGTAAAATACACATAAAATAATCGCAACAAGCAGCTTGTTGAGTTTCAATCACTATAAGTCTGAGTCAACTTGAATATTTCAGTTTTACTGAAAAATAATGTTTTTTCTTGCCAGCTCTACGCCACATTCCGTAGCCAACAGGTTTAGATTGGGAGGGGGAAGGAAGGAAAGGTGCCCAACCCCTTAGATTCTGGTGCTTCCATGCGTTGGTGTGTGGTAATTTGACTTATGTTTAGTTAAGTTGAGTTGAGTCAAAAATTGACATCGCAGCACTCAGGGCATTCCCATGCATGCTCCGTCCTCATCTTCACCAGCCTGAGCATAGTTCCAATACTGATGGTATCATGACCTGTTTAGTTAATATACGTTTATATGGGGGTTATGGTGCTATGTAAATGATGAGATACAAAGTCTGTCCTTATTCTATGGTTAAGTCTGTAGGGCAGAGCCATTTAGTTAAATTTACTCAGGGGCCAACAGTTTGAAAATTAAGATCGTTGAAAGCCACAAGCTAGTCCCCAATCATAGAGAGCTCATTAATACAATTATAAGTGGCAATGATCCCCGGGCAGCCAGTTGAATAGCCCTGCTGTAAGGTGATGATCTTCTAAAAGTATATGTCCTGTGGTGTTGGTAGTCATGTCTATCCACAACCCCCTGAGTCGTGTACTTCCAACCGTCTCTGACACAGATAATCTTCCATGCCATAGAATCAAACAGTCCAGCATCTTCTCTCTTGGTCTCCCTCTGCCTCATCTTTCCTACTGTGACGATGTACTCCAGTTTCCTCCTCCTCATAAAATGACCAAAGAATGTAGATTGTCACTTTCTGATGTAGGCAACCAGTTCTCTTCGTGAGTCAGTTTCTTTCAGTACATTTGCAATACTATTTATTATCTGTCCAGGGTATTCTTATCATCTGAGGGTGAAGATACACAAAGCTCTAAAAGACATATCTTTTTAGGAATATTGAACTGTCACCCTGAGACGAGATCTGACCAGGTAAGTAGCAGCACAAATTGAGGTCAGCAGTTCTATGCTTCCTTTTTTTTGGGGGCCTCTACCCTAATTTCTGACACCATTTTTATTCAAACTGGATTAAAAACCATACAGTGGTACTTCAGAATTCAAATATAATCTCTTAGAAGAAAGAAGAAGGACAAAAGCAATTCTACATGCTGAAAAAATGAAGAGAATGTTAAACCACCCATTACACGAAAAATTGGCAGCCAGGACAAAAAACAGAATAAAGCGCAAAAGCCTAAACCATCTAACGAAGGAATTTGGAAAGTCATTCTCTTCACTACTTAACCAACAATGTACACCTGAAGAGCTATCTTTCGATCTCTGGGACTCCAAATTATTGACACTCAATGTGTCAACATCCATCCCGAACCTGGGAAACAAAGATGCTGAGCCCGCTTTAGTGAAGAAAGCACTCACAATAGAACACCTCAACAACATGTTCCCACAGGACAGCTGGACAAGAATCTACACGGATGGATCAGCAAAAGAAGCAACTACGAATGGTGGGGCAGGTGTCTACATAAAACACCCAGATGCCACTACTGTGTCCCTAGCAGCCCCCACCGGACGTACTTGCTCTAACTACAAGGCAGAACTCTCAGCTCTATTGATGGCAGCACAGTATATGAACAATCTGCAAATCACCGCAGGCAGGATAGTTTTTCTCACTGACTCACTGTCAGCTATACAGGCCCTTGAGTCCAAACCTACCGACAGCACACTACAAAGTATAACACAGGAACTTGCTATGTTGTCAAATAAGGCAGAAATTCACTTGCAGTGGATTCCGTCTCACTGTGGCATCAAAGGCAATGAAAGCGCAGATGCTTTAGCCAAGGAAGGCAGTAACAAACTACAGACCTACCAGCCACTATCTTTTCCAGAAGTCAAAACTCTCATTAAGAGAAAATCAGAAACAGACTGGAAAAACAACACTGGTTATGACTACGGAAAAGATTTTCTGAGGCACTTGAACAGAACAGACCAAGTCACAGTTTTTCGCTTACGCACTGGACACTGCAGACTCAATAAACACTCATATAAATTAGGTATGAGCCAAACAGCTCTCTGCCAGTGTCTTCGTGCTGAACAGACTCCAGAACATGTCCTGCAAGACTGTCCTCTCCTGGCGGAGCTGCGGAGCGACATATGGCAACACCCAGTAGAACTGACAACTAAGCTTTGGGGAAACCTAAGAGACCTTGAAAAGACATCCCAGTTTATGACCCACAGTGGATTATGCGCATGACCAGAGATCGCTGAAGAAGAAGAAGAAATATAATCTGTTCCAAGACAGTGTTTGATTTCCAAGGAATTTTCCCACTGAAACAAATGGAAACTAAATAAACCTGTTTCAGGATCCAACAAACTCAAATTTTAAAATTAATTTTCCAAAATACAACACACTGTAAATATAGTAATACATGATAACCATATCTGAATGTAGACATAAATAATCACAAAATTAACAAAAACATTGTATTTAATGTAGCTTGATCAAAATGGTGACACAGCACACAGAAATAGGATGAGGAAGGATTCAGAAAGATTACTATTTGGAAGGTGAGTCATCTTCCACAATAACATCAGGAATCCTTGTTAGTGTTTCATCAGGAATCCTTGTTAGTTTTTCATTCATCAGGAATCCTTGTTAGTGCTTCATCAGGAATCCTTGTTAGTGTTTCATCAGGAACCCTTGTTAGTTTTTCATTCATCAGGAATCCTTGTTAGTGTTTCATATCGTAGTCGTTTCACCAGTTGTAAAGACTCTGGGGTCACTAGTTTTTGTTGACAGCCAGCTTTCCAAAGTTCTGTGTTGTTGGCGACCATTTTTAATTTGTCTCAAATGTTCGATAATGTTATCATTGCAGAAGTTAACACACCTGTTATATAGGGCTGTATCAGGGTGCCATCTCAACAACTTTTTGTGTTTTTTACCACACGGTAAAACAAATTTCAAATTTTAGCAGTGCTTATCCTTGCAGCTTCCCCCACTTTCTCTCCAGAAAAAATGTGTTTCTGAAATTACTTATTTCTGCTGCTGGCAAAGGTTATGAAGCTCTTGTGTTATCAGCTCCGTCGCTTGGTCAGCATGTGCCAGACATTCAGTTTCCAATGCAATAATTATCTGAACAATTTTGTTTAGATTTCATGTTGTTTGAGATATGAAGCGTTCGAATTCCGAGGTAACACTGTACTTCTTCAGAAAAAATACACATTCCAAAACTAAGAACCAAATTCTTGGTAATTGTGCTGAATAATAAATATGTTAACAATCTACCACTACTGTTTTTTTTTTAATGAGATGATAAACTCAAATAATAATCATTTAAATTCTTTCTTGCAAATTTCCAGCAGCATGTATCAGTTCATTAGCCGACACAACGCTACGTCATGACAAAAATACAACAAAATCATTTCAAGCTGTCTTCCGCTATATATCTTTTTCCAAATATCTTTTCAGCTGTCACAAGATGTTTCATTTTCATTCATCCCATAACATCCCCCCTGCCACCCCCACCCCCCCCCAAAAAAAAACCTACTTAAACATATTCAAATAAACATGTATATCACAGAACTTGCAAAACACACACCGTCCATTTTACCACATTCAAGAGCTGTATCAAATGCGTCAAGCAAAAAATGCCTGCGGGTTACTGCGTCATTCACAGAAAGTTTGTCAGATATTGTCAATAGTATTCTTGGTATGAGCTGCTTCAGGAGTGGATGTTGGTCGATTAGCCGAAGACAGCTCCGCAGTGAGAGCAGCGTCGTTGTCGCAGGGCCAGGCAGCAAAGAATTCCCAAGGGAAAGAAAAGGATGGCACACAAAACTCCGAGGCAGGTGAAGTCTTCTTCGAGAATACCCACCTGAGACACAAGGGAGACATGTTATAACACCCATCTGAGACACAAGGGAGACATGTTATAACACCCACCTAAGACACAAGGGAGACATGTTATAACACCCACCTAAGACACAAGGGAGACATGTTATAACACCCACCTGAGACACAAGGGAGACATGTTATAACACCCACCTGAGACACAAGAGAAACATGTTATAACACCCACCTGAGACACAAAGGAGACATGTTATAACACCCACCTGAGACACAAGGGAGACATGTTATAACACCCACCTGAGACACAAGAGAAACATGTTATAACACCCACCTGAGACACAAAGGAGACATGTTATAACACCCACCTGAGACACAAGGGAGACATGTTATAACACCCACCTGAGACACAAGGAAGACATGATATAACACCCACCTGAGACACAAGGGAGTCAAGTTATAACACCCACCTGAGTCACAAGGGAGACATGTTATAACACCCACCTGAGACACAAGGGAGTCAAGTTATAACACCCACCTGAGACACAAGATAAACATGTTATAACACCCACCTGAGACACAAGGGAGACATGTTATAACACCCACCTGAGACACAAGGGAGACCTGTTATAACACCCACCTGAGACACGTTATAACAGCCACCTGAGAGACAAGTGAGACATGTTATAACACCCACCTGAGACATGTTATAACACCCACCTGAGACACAAGGAAGACATGTTATAACACCCACCTGACACACAAGGGAGACAGTTATAATTGTTTTATAATACCAACCTGTGACACAAGGGAGACATGTTAGTTATAATTGTTTTATAATAACCACCTGAGACAGAAGGGAGACATGTTAGTTATTATTGTTTTATAATTACCACCTGAGACACAAAGGAGACATGTTACAACACCCACCTGAGACACAAGGGAGTCAAGTTATAACACCCACCTGAGTCACAAGGGAGACATGTTATAACACCCACCTGAGACACAAGGGAGTCAAGTTATAACACCCACCTGAGACACAAGAGAAACATGTTATAACACCCACCTGAGACACAAGGGAGACATGTTATAACACCCACCTGAGACACAAGGGAGACATGTTATAACACCCACCTGAGACACAAGGGAGACAAGTTATAACACCCACCTGAGACACAAGAGAAACATGTTATAACACCCACCTGACACACAAGGGAGACATGTTATAACACCCACCTGAGACACAAGGGAGACCTGTTATAACACCCACATGAGAGACAAGGGAGACATAACACCCACCTGAGACACGTTATAACAGCCACCTGAGAGACAAGGGAGACATGTTATAACACCCACCTGAGACATGTTATAACACCCACCTGAGACACAAGGAAGACATGTTATAACACCCACCTGAGACACAAGGGAGACAGTTATAATTGTTTTATAATACCAACCTGTGACACAAGGGAGACATGTTAGTTATAATTGTTTTATAATAACCACCTGAGACAGAAGGGAGACATGTTAGTTATTATTGTTTTATAATTACCACCTGAGACACAAGGGAGACATGTTAGTTATTATTGTTTTAAAATAACCACCCGAGAGAGAAAGAATAAATGATAGTGATGGCTGTTTTATATGTCCGTAAAGTCTGTCCAAAATGAGTTGTCTCTTGTGTTGGTTGTGTGAGATTTAAAAAAATGTGTATACTATCTGACACTGCAGTTTGTTCATCGCTGAATGTTATCTTCCCACTTGTACTGGTGTATACCTCCTGCCTTTAATGCTGGACAGTCATTTTGGTGTGTGTTGTAATCTTATTGTCCAAGAGTTAAAGTTTCTTCTAGTGGTCACAGGACAGGTGAAAAGTTCACACAGCGGCCACGGGTCGGGTCGTTACCTAGGATACCAGCTAATTGAATGCTGGGTGATTAACACAAAGGCTCCTGCAGAACACAAAGGATTCGGCAGTCAAGATATTTTCCTTGTCCAAATAGGACGTTCCTTCTTTGGAAGGGTTTGATTAACCGTACTTACGGGAGACAGTTTAATGTCTATTTATTTATTATAATGGCAGGAGTCCATTGAGAAAAGAGTGTAATTCTTTTATATTCTCAGAGTAGATAATAAAGAGTTATTATCGTACGTTTTATTGAATAATCATCATCATCTTGTGACGTGTAACTTTAATCACATTAAAGTTTATGTGGCCTGTCACAAGCGTTATTGTTGACTTGTAAAGATAGCAACTGTTTTACATGATGCTGTGTCGGTGCCAAGTGTGCCAGTTATAGAATGCAGGACTTCACTGTAGCACATCCATCAAGGAGATATCCAGCGGAATACTACAATAGGCAGCCTAGGCCTAAATACTTGGTTCTTGAAGATACAGTGTACTACAACAAATTAAGTGTACAACAGTGTGGCATAAGTAAGCAGCAGGGTCATCATGGATATAGTAACTAACACTTTCATACACAATGGCACAGCAGCCTCAGTAAACTGCATACCAGAAAATGTTCTGAGAAACAAGGGTTTTCAGATGGAAGATTCAGAAAATGGTGAATAGCATGTTACTAGAGACCTTGTGGTGCCTTATGCAACTAATCCCATGTGCAACTACTGACCTGTCCTAACTGCTGCTTCTATTGTTGATGAACTGCATAACTGGTGTTGAACAGTTTGTGTTGGCAATTCTAACTACTGACTTGTGCATTTAATGTGCGTGTATGCTGATGGATTTGCTAAGACTGCAGTCTCTGTAATTTTTTTTTTTACATAGGACGGTCATGGACATTCTGTGTGGTTTTCACTGGCACAGACAGGAACAGAGCAATGATGGGGTGATCCGTTTGCTATTTTCATTGGTACAGGAACAAATCAACTACGGAGTTACCCATTTGCTATGAAGTTGCAACTGCGATTACCTGAATGATGGTCAGCATGATACTGACAGATCACCTATTCGAGTGCATATCAGTCTATAAAATACAGCCAGCACCACATACTCATGCCTCAAGACAAGGAGGTTAAAATAAAGTTATGGACCTCTTTCAGAGAAGTGGCTTCTTGTTGATGTTTTTATCAATCCAGCGGTGCATGAGCTCTTGCCCTTTGGCCAAATGCCATGAAGTGGAACTGATATGTTTTCACAAGCTGCTCTTTCCCTCTGCACACAGTATTGCACTTGTCTGGTCTCAAAGGGAGTAGCATTCTTCTAGTCTACCAGAAGTGGCACAGCAGGGACATGATTTAGAACTCACATTTTTATAGACCAATCTGCACCCTACGGACGAAGTCGTCAACTTCACACAGAACATCTTTACCTTAAAACAGCTGGGTCGACCTGGGAACCCAGTTCAATTTTTGTCTGGCTCCGCCAGGTGTGGATTTAAACACAAGACCCTGCAGCAGACAGACAAGTGTCTAGCATCTATGTTATTGTGCTTCCTAAGACAAGACAAGAGGTCTTTTTTATTTTGCCAGGAACAATATCAAACCAAATGAAAAGCAGAGCTAGTTAGCCTCAAAGTATCACAAATAAAAATGATAAGTGAACATTGTACGGCTACATAAATTTGATCAGCTCATTACATGAATGTACAATACCATGAACAAGAATGAACACAAAAATCTCAGAGAGAAATCACATGTCTGTTGGCTTGTTGAATATCTGACATGTGTGTGACCACTACTAGATATAAAAATGAGCCAGAAAAAGCTGTGAACAAAAATATAAGGTAAAACTGTACTGGATGTAATCTAAGTGAAATAGAGCCCATTAGATAGATAAGAGAGTTTTCAAGAGAATTATGGACTGTCATTAGCGTGGCTAAACTTTATGGCCGTAACCTATATGTCAAGGACACTTTGGTGCATAAGAACTGAACTGCGCCAGAACTGGTTTGAGAGTGTGATTCTGAGCAAAAGAAAGATTTTATTTTAACTATTACTACTATCAAACACACCCACACACAAAAACCACAGACAGTAAAAAGAACTAAAGCTTAATGGTGGTTGCTCAATAGAAAGAAGAAACAAGCCTGAAGAATAAGAAGGAGAATCAACAAATCTTACCCTGCACGCTGGACAGCCTCCCACAACCACGACCGACTGTGTGGGATGTACATGAACATTTGTGTGGGTTGTGTGAGCCTGGCTGTACTGTGGAACAGCTCCTGCAGGTGGCGGATAGCCGGGCTGGGGAGGATAACCACCCTGAGGTGGATACGGTCCCGGATTGTAAGCCCCTGCTACCTTGTTGGGATCATAAGCCCCCGCTGGAGGGTATGGCATGCCTCCTTGTTGATATGGTCCTGTTTGCTGAGTGTTGACGGTTCCATATGTGGGCTGGTAGCCTGAAATTAGCAAACACATATAGTAAGTTTGCCAATAAAATAGTCAAAATATCTTAGGAAAAAGTTGGAGTTTGTCTACAAGGATATATAGTATCACTTGATCTTTTTGTAATCATTTAGTCACCAGGTCTTTTACAAAACGTTGCTCTCTTCATGACTTGCCTGAAAGTCTTTACTTCTCGAGCCAATACTCTAGCCCCCTTGCTTTTATAGCCAATGCATCTTCAATGTCCCGCATCCACCTTTGCTGTGTTTGGCCTCTGCCTCATGTTCTAGAAACTGCACCCTTCATCACTGTTCTCTCCAGACCACCATGGACAATATACCCACAGCTTTCAGGATAGGATGCTGTTATTGATGAGCCAATTCTCCTTCATGTTCAGATCTTGCAGGATGATGGCATTTTTCTTCTTCTCTGTCTACAGTATTCTAAGAATTTGTCTGTAGCATTTCAGTTTGAAAGCTCCGATTTGTTCTTCAAAGATTGAGGAAGAGTCCATGACTCACATCTATAACTTGCCATGGGAAAAATGTCTGGTCTCAAAATGTTTACTTTATCTCATCTGCTCTACCATAAGTTCTTCATGCTGTTTAGTTTCTTCATTGCTAAAGTGAGATGATCTTTTTAACACAATATTAAGAATCGCCGAACATCTTTGTCCCTATGTGGGTTCAGGGGCTTCATCTGGGGGAGGGAATAGACATGTTGCCACACAACTAGCACGACATAAATGCGACTAATTGTTTCCTTCGAAGCCAGAGTATATCCTCCTGAGTGGCACAGAACCAAGTCTGCACATAAACAAGCACAATCTGTAACAAGGATGTGCACCATCAAACTCCAGTTCTGGAACAAGACCAAAGTCAAGAAGTGGACAAACAACCAGAACTTTCAGCCGCAGTTTACAGGCAGTGAACACTAAGAAGAAAAAGAAAAAGGAACATCTTTCAGAGATATAAAAACAATGTTTTTCCATAATGAACTGAATGAAGTAATGTGGACCCCCTCAAAAAAAAATGTGATTTGTCAACACACTTCTTTGTTGTAAATCTGAACAAAGAAAACAATAGATTGCACAATTTACTGCCTGGCATATTTCGCTATAATCTCATCAGGTGCACACTTCAGTAAGAATTGACTAAAATGAAGCAAATAAATGAATCCTTCTACTGAAACACAAAATCGACAACATTCAAAAGTTACTGCCTGTTTCACCCCCGCAAATGGAGGTCAGTGACCATTTCCTTCAGCCTGCATAATTGTAGACAAACATAATTTAGAGAAATAGAAATTCAGTCTACTACAAACTAGATCAGAGAGTAAACCCTTTATAAAAGAAATACGGGCTCATAAACACTTTACTGTCATGTGACACCTCATTTGGCAGTTAGCACACTAATGTGACACGACACAGCTTGGAAAACTTTGGCATAGTCATTCAGTCACTGAGTTACAGACACACCTAATGTTATGAAGAAAAGTACTCATTGTTCACCATTTCAAGAAAATGCTGGTGCCAGGTTCGCAAAATATGAAACCAGTAATGTGGTAATCTTAGTTTCAGCTTCATAATAAATGGGTCACCCCATTGTTCCTCTGCTCTTGGGCCAACGAAAAACACACTGAATGCCCATGACTCTCACTTGTGAAAAAACTTACACAGACTGCAGTCTCAGCATATCCACTAGCATACATACGCTTTAGGCAGCCATCAGAAGTGTTAACACAAACAGTCCAACATTAAAAATGCAGTTCATCGATGGAAGCAGCAGTAGCAAACAGATAAGAAGTTGCACACATTATCATCATCATATGCCCTGCCAACTGGCGTAGGCACTCATGCGTCTCCAGAGATCACGATCCCTGGTTGCCTGGAACAGCTCTCTTGATGATATTCCTCAATGCCATCGTTTCAGCCCATTTAGCATCAACTCTCTTGGTCTGCCTCTACCCCTTTTTCCACTGATATTTCCAGTTGTCACAATGTTCTCCAGTGTCTCTCTTCTCATTATGTGGCCAAAGAACAGTGTTTGTCTCTTTCTTATTGTTGTATACAGAGATCTACTTTCATTAGCTTCTTTCAAGCGATCGTTAATTGCACACATGATCAATTTTAATCACAGAAGACACCATCAATTATGTGGCAACAGGCCACGTACCATTTTTTTTTAAAATCTACAGTTCACAACACCACTTTGGTCACCGTAAAAAAATATTCTAAGCGAAATCCACAGCTCACAGCGTCTCACTCATCTCAGTAGCTGAGCAGTTACCATATTGTCTATTTGAACGGAAGCTGCTATATATGAAAACTTAATTCTTTTGTCAACCTATCTAATTATATTTTATAAAAAAAGAGGTAACATCAGGATGAGGGAAAGGGTGTGTTCTTTCACCTTTACTTTTGATAATATATTCATGGACAATATTAATAGAACAGACATAACACCACCAGATGTTAATAAACAGGAGGACTCTAATGAGCTGCTCTTTGCCGACAATCAGTGCTTATTTCGCAGTGAAAGTAAACAGCTGCCAGACCACACAGACCAATTACACGACAAGTGTCTTAAACATTACATGAAGACATACTGAAAAAAACAGGAGTCATGAGAATAAGTAGAGCAACAAACCATGGACATAAAGATCAAAGTCTGAAACAAGCACAAGAATTTAAATACTTGGGAAGCATCGTTACATACAATGGTAAAATAGACAGAGATAGAAACCAACTTGCTCTAAATTTAAAACACCCTGCTTTCCCAATATAGACAAAAAGACAAATTATAAATACAATATACCAAATTTAGGTTACCAGTGTCAGAACTGAACATTGAAGAAAGAACATGAGAGAAAACTTAACAACTTGTGAGATAAGATGTTTAAAAATGGCTGTGAATAAAACCAGAAGACATCAAGTGAGAAATGTGATTACAAGAACTGTTGGAACAACACCCATCATCAAATTTATTGATAAATAAAGAATGAAATGGTTTGATCATCTAATGAGAATGAAATCAACGATGCCAGTAGCAAGAGTGTACAACCTGAAAATCAAAACATAAAGAAGCGGGAGAAGACCGAAGAAGATGGATTGAAGGAGTCACTGACACCTTGAGACTGCATAATATCATAGCTTATCAAGCGACTAAGCGCGCCCTGGCTTGGCTGCCGATCGGATGATGAACTGTGACACTAAGCGGCATAAGCAGATATTGATAAAAGACAGAAAGAAAGAGAACTTGTATTTTGTCAATTTTACAATGACAAAAACTGGATAGATCAACTTTATGACCAAAGAACAGAAATAATTATTATATATTCTGCTGTACTCACCTGGGTAACCTTGATTCTGTTGTACACTCTCGCTATAGCTGGGTGGCGCAGATGGTTGAGCAGCCATACTGATTTAAACCTGCAAGAGTATGCATGAGAATAATGCATTAAAACAATCGGTTGGTTACAAAAATAGCTTTATCAGATCCCCTGAACATGGCCATCACACAAATTTGTGATTGAGGCCATATCTTTGACTAACTTGTAGCACGAATGCTTTGTTTGGATATTATTTTGTAACAGTTAGCAATGTGGACAGAGACAGCATTTTTCCTATTCATGCTTTTAAAGTGATTGCATGAGCATGCTTAAGAAGATAGAGACAGAGGGCATTTTAAAAACTGGCTGGAATCACTAAAGAACTCTCATCTGATAGGAATCAATTTCATTTTTGTGCCAGGACACTCTGGAGTAAGAGGGAATGAACAAGCGGACTGGCTTGCTGGCAGGGCCGTGGTAGGTACAGGAAAAGCAATGGACCAGGCCAATATCACTGCTCTTAAGGAGGCAGGATGAGAAGATGATTTAGGAGACGACAGTGAGTCTGCAACGTTCAAAAGACTACAAGAACTTCAAGTCATAAAAAAGTGTGGCCAAACATGAACACTATACAGATAGCCGAATGGGAACAGAAAACCAACACAACATTGGTATTATCAGTCGCTGCACACTGGGAGATACAATGAAGATGAATAATCTGGTGATTAAATAACAAACTAACAGTTAGAAGTCCATGTCGTCTTGAAGACACTGCACCATCAACCCCAGCATGCATTGGCTGTTGTGTGGTTGCAGTGGGAAGTTTCACATTCAGTAGCTTGCCACACGATTGCTGAAATTAACAAATAAGCATAACTGGGAGGGACAACACACACACAGACAAGAAAAATCAGACACTTTGGCAGGAGCCTTTATCCGCAAAAACTACAACAACAAAAATGGGCAGAGTTTCTATCCTGGCCACCAGTCCCCACACTGGGGGAAGGGGGAGAGGGCAGGTAAATAACTATAAAATTCAGAAACAGGACAAGATAATGCCGAGTGAATCAAATAAATGAAGAAACAGGAAAATAAATAATAATAATAATTGTAAAAATAAAATGGGAGTAACAATCACAGTAATAGTAGAAATAATACTTTCACTCTCACTCCTGCATTCTCCCTAATTTCCCTCCAAATTTAGTAATATATAAATAATTAAAAAAACGCCAAAAAAAAATAAAAAATAATAGAGAAACTTTTGGAACACTATAACAAAGCACAATTTTTTTGGGGGGTCAAGAAAAATAACGAGGGGAAAATAATTAGAATTTTAACAAAAAACTAACTTTATATAACACTCAATCTGCCCCTAATTTTACAGCCTATGTTCCCAAATAAAATGGGAATAGCACTAGATTTAACTGACACTGAAGAAAATCATATTTTCCCATAACATTTTTTGTTCTTCATGCCAGCTGACTTTGCTATAATTTTGCCTCATCAAAGTTTGACTTTATAAATGACTGAAACAAATCAACTTGGCTACATTCTTTGCCTAGCCTTGAATCTTCTTTTGTTAAAATCTGCTTGTGCCGCTATGCATCGCAGTCTATCAGATGATCGGCAACCGAGCCAGGGCGCGCTCAGTCGCTTCATATGCCGTGATGTTATGAAGTCTCAAGTTGTCCGTGACTCCTTCAATCCATCTTCTTCTTGGTCTTCCCCTGCCTCTTGGTGTTTCGATTTTCATGTTGTATGCTCTTGATGCTGGCATCGTTGGTTCCATTCTCATTAGGTGACCAAACCATTTCATTCTTTGCTTCTCAATAAATTTAACGATGGGTATGGTTCCAATAGTTCTTGTAATCACATCGTTTCTCACTCGATCTCTTCTGGTTTTATTCACAGCCATTCTCAAACATCTCATTTCACAGGTGGTTAGTCTTCTCTCGTGTTCTTTTGTTAATGTCCAAGTCTGACATTGATAACCTAATGTCGGTATAAAGATTGTATTTATAATTTGTCTTTTTATCTCAGCTGGGACAGCAGGGTGTTTTAAAATTGGGGCAAGCTGGTATGCGACATTGTTGGCTTGTTGGATTCTTGCTCCGATCTCTCTGTCTATTTTACCATTGGATGTAAAGATACTTCCCAAGTATTTAAATTCTTGCACTTGTTTTAGGCTGTGATCTAGAATCTTTATGTCGATGGTCTGTTGCTCTCTACTTATGCTCATGACTTCTGTCTTTTCAGTATTGATCTTCATATGATGCTTGAGGCAACTGTCGTGTAGTAGGTTTATGTGGTCTTGCAGCTGTTTACTATCACTGTGAAATATGCATTGATCGTCGGCAAAGAGCAGCTCATTGAAGTCCTCCTGTTTATCGACATCTGTTGGTGTTATGTCTATTTTATTAATATTGTCCATAAATATTATGAAAAGTAAAGGTGATAATACACAACCTTGTCCTACTCCTGATGTTACTGGGAACCAGTCTGCGATAGCCTTGAATAAATCTGATAAACCTGTGTTTTAAATATGAGGCTTCAAAAGCCATTAATTTTGTTGGCATGCATAAAGAAGTCTACCCAGAGGCCAAACTGTTTTCAAACAGACACTTAGTAACTTGGTAAAGCTCTCAAATATGCTATATTTTATGCTTTTTAACCAGGTTTCTGAATAAACCTTATGGTCAACACGTGCATTATTGAACACAAATAACACAAAATACCACTGAAAACTACCGCTGTACTTTTTATACTGGTTAGTGGTAAATAAAAATAGGTAAAGTCGGGAGATGTAAACCAGAGCCATTGCACACGGTTATAAACCATAAGTGCTCTGCCACCAGTACGGACAGCTAGCTAAAAAGAAACTGTCTGCCTGTGTCGCCGTCCGCACGCAACTCTGTAGCTACAGCGAGGTTCCTCCATTTACCCCAGAGTGTGAACTCAGGTACCCATTTCCTAAAGGCTGGGTGAACCCCGGGAACCACCCGGTTTCGAACATCGACCGTGGCTGCAGCGAGTTGCAGCTGGATTTGAAAGCAAGCCTCCTATCAACTGCGCTAACGCGGCCCCGCTGTAATGACAGTGACAAACATAAACAACTATTTAGAAAAACATAAACATGAAACAGTGTTCCAAAGTTAGTATAACTTTTTTTTTTTTTTTTTAAATCTTATATAGTTTTAGCAATTACAAACTTTAAAATTTTGGTTTGTAATAAACAATAGATAAGCTGCCCAGCTTTGAAGAGTTACCAATAACAACATATTTCCTACATCAGCAATTACAAAACACAAATAAAATTAATGTACCACAGTAAAAATTTACTTCAATTTGCTGAATCAAAATCTGATCTCAGTAAAACATGAGTTTAAATCAGAGTATTTCATGTCTGATGTTATTTTCTGAGGGTGCATCCTGTATTTAGATGCGTTCTGTATTTGGATGCGTTCTGTATTTGGATGCGTTCTGTATTTGGATGCATTCAGTAAGAGCAGTTGTTCATTCATCAGATCAGGTAGTTAAAAAATAACTGGTAAAGTCATAAATTCCCCATATTTATTTTCCCCAACTTGGTCCTAGAGAAAATAATACTTGTTACTTGCTGTCTGTATCGACATTCTAGCTCATCAGTCCAACCCAGTCGTGCTCCACCCTCAGATTCAGAAACCATCTCAGTGTCTCTCCATGCTCCACGTACCCAGTATGATTTGATTGGCATATCTCCTTTCTGTGCCCCACAACTAGTTTCTGCATTCTTGTTCTCATTTAATACCTATTTCCAACAGGCAGATCATCATCTCTGACTCCTTCATCTCAAAGTCTCTAGAACAAAGAACATTCAGTAGTTCTGTGGGAGATGGATCATCCATAAGTGTGCCAACTGCTGTGATTCTTATATCAGCAATGATAATGTGATACAAAGTTGGGATTTCTCAACTGTTGTTTTCATATGGAGGCTATCCTCCGAATAATGATCCTAAATTATCTACGCAGAAAATGAACCCTAACCGAGCCTTATTATGTCATGCCCTACAAAGATTTAAAAGTTGTAACTCAGAAAATATAAGGAATGAAAAGTATGAGGAAAAGGGGAAAGTCTACTACCTACCGATAATTAAATCCTTTATACATGAAAATTGTGGCACTATAGCATGATCGTAAATGCCATGTTTTAATTCCCCAATGTTGCTGTAGCCTTGCCAAGCGTCAGTCACAATTCTCGTTCCGGGCAACACGTGATCAGCTATGACACGTTCTAATATACGCGCATCTCGCCTCGGGACAACTTCAAACCAGCAGCAGCCACTATGGCGCTCCACTAGTCTGATCACCCAGTAACCGTGGCGAATGCGACCACGCTGGTACTTGCGATGGAAGAAGTAGCTCATGTATATTGTAAGACCTTTTTCTGGCAACTATAGTGCCATCTCCGAGAGTATCCACCACGCCGCTACGCGCGGCGCAGAAGGGGCTAAACTAGATGGCTAGGACTCACGAACAAATACAATGGAGGAAACTGCAGGAGAAGCAGTAGCTGCTGCTCGTGAGTCCCAGCCATCTAGTAGCGTAGCGGCGTGGGGGATACTCTCGGAGGTGGCACTATAGTCGCCGGAAAGTGGTCCGCAACTTACATTTAACTGAGGCCCTGCCGTGGATAGCCCTATCGGGTGTATTCTTGCATTTTGCAAATTTTTCGTCCGTAGTTAATCCTAGTTTTGCCGCGGTTTAATCGTCGCTAAAAAAAATCTGTTGCGTTTCGCGAAAATATCGTGCGCAATTAATCCTACTTTTGGCGCGGTTGATTCGCCGCAAAAGAAATGCAAATTTTAGATATGACTGAGGCTCTGTTAGGGTTCATTTTCTGCGCAGATAATTTAGGACCATTATTCGGAGGATAACCCATATGAATTCGGTGTCTTTTTTCTCATATGCTCAGCTCTCAAGCTTTCTGCAATAATTTCTTCCTCCACTCTCATTCCCCTACTGATGTACCATGCAACATGGTCCATGCCATTTGGTTCCACTAGTCCACCTAGGTGAATATTCAACCAAACATGATGACAGGTTTTTTTTAATTCCTGTTCACCATTGAGTATAAAATTAGGCATCCCCCCCCCCCCCATCTCATCAACATCATCAGGTGCCTTGCCGACTGGCGTGGGCGATCATGCCTCTAAATAATCCGCGATCTCCTGCAGCATGTATCAGTTCGTGTGCCGACACACCTCCATGCCATGCAACAAGACTGTCAAGCATCTTCTCTCGTTGTCTTCCTCTACCCCTCCTTCCACAGATCTTTCCAGTGGTCACAACATGTTCTATTTTCCGGCGGAAAAACCGGCGAAAGGCAAGGGGAAACCACCGCTGAACTATCCCAAGAAAATCTCAAAATCATGCCCCCCCCCCCCCCCATCTAAACATTAAAATTAGTCATTTTCACTGACCAATGAACAATCATCAGTCTTCTGTAATTACTGTGAAACCGGATCTCTGAAAAAGAAATCCAAAATGTTATTAATGAACGGATTTTGATGTTTACGAAAGCTAGTAGTTTTAATGTCCTGCTACGTCACTATTTATAATAACACACTTATACACACGGAGGAAATAAATAAGTAGCATGGACTCCGTAGCGCCGACGACGATTTAAATATATTCTTAATGAATAAACAAACGTGTACCACAAAACTCTAATTTTGTTAATGTTAACTTTACAAAACGTTTGTGGTTGTCTTTTAACTTTTAGGATGATTATATTATATTATTATTATTCTTTCACTCTCTCAAATCGGATAACAAGAACAAGATTGATTATCAGTG
>CAJHNH020008520.1:236061-251061 GCA_905116865.2 Candidula unifasciata | reverse complement strand
CGGGGTACGGGGTCCGACCCCAGCTACGGAGAATTTGGCAGCAGAAAGTCTTGCATTGGTTTCGACAGCGATACCAAGAATTGGCCGGTCAGGGGCAATGACTAACTACTGAAATTAACATTCGCCTAGGAAAACCACAGCAGCCAAAAATGCTGGGGTTGGTTCTGCAACATCCTGTAAAGGATACCCAGTAACTTGTAATCCAGATCGAACTGGGGACCCAATGTTTTTTTTAAATTTTTTATTATATTCGATCTTGCCGCTTGGGTTATCCCCATAAGTTTGGTTTCTGACCGACTCGGTCCTTCTGGCGAAAAGGGCAGCGTAGCAGAGGTACACCGTGGTCTTAGCCAAAAGGCAGAAGAAAACTGCAGGCCACTGTGGGATTGAGAATAAGTCAATAATTCCTGTTATTGTTGATTATATGATCATCTGCCTTTGCTTCTACCAGTCAGATGCGGCGGACTTGGTGCTTGTTTATTGAAGGCACGTTTAGATGGCCATTTTTTTTTTTAAATCATGTTTTTTTTTTTTTTATTTCCTTTCCCCCCTCTAAAAATAGTTGCGTATCCTTTAAAAGACGTTGCATAGCCAACCCCAGCATTTTTGGCTGTTGTGGTTTTTCTAGGCAAGTTTACGTCCAGTAGTCTGCAAATTCTTTCTGGATGCTCTCGGTACCACTGTCGAAACCAACGAAAGACAAACCGTCCACAGCTGGTATCGAACTCGGCACCTCGGCATTTCGAAGCTCGTTCCTAAAGCCAAAGCCACAGACGCCGACCACTCTACTGAGCCAAAACAAACTCTTAGTGGGAGCAAGATGACATAATTATTGTTAAACCCTGCAGATTAGAGTTGTTCATTAGTATCGTCCTTATTCTGCCATACACTTAGGCAAGGACAGTCATGGTTAACGACCCACACAATCACCTGATCAGAGGTGTCTCAGGCTTGAGTTGTTGTCTCCGTATGTCATATCACTAAGCCTTGCAGTGTATTTATCACATTGACTTCCATTGGATCTATTCCCATCAAATGGATCTGTTTTCACGAAAGTTTCTATTATAGCTCTCTTCGTAACAACCTCATAAATCCTGAGTGTAATTGCTTTGATCTTTTTACTATCTGCATCTTTCTTTTCTTTCTTTCTTACTTAAAAAAAAAAAAATGATTGCCCTGTTCGTTATCTATGTCCTTGCATTGTATTTTTCGCATTTCGTAACCACATTTGACCACGCCCTTCTGGAGCTAATTATATAAATAGAGTCAGATGAAGATTTAAAAGTGAAACAAAACAAATATGCTATAAAAAAAAAAAAAGATGAACAAGATATACGTCGTGATGTAGGTTTACAATAAAAACGCTGGAACGATAAGTGAGGATTATAAACCCGCAGTTCCATTAACATTCACGCATACACACTTACAGCACTCAACTGTACCACGTCTCTCAAAATATCGTACTTAAACCTGAATAAGATAAGAAACAAATAATAGCGCAATATCCAAACAATAGTTTATTGAAGCCATAGCTATATAACAAACACCCGTTCTTGTTTGCTGATGATATCAACATTATGCTGTGTATTATTAATTGTAATTGCTTGGTAATTTCTGACAGGATAGGCCCCTAAGATGGAACATTATATGTTTCTTACTCTAGGAAGCTGCGTGGTCTTGAGGCATGGCGTGCGCCTCGAGTGCTGGAGGTCCTGGGTTCAGGCCCCGGTGAAGGCTAGGTTCCCCACGCGGACTTTTAGTAATTTCCTCTGGTCTATGGGTAGTCAGATCGGACTCTTGCGTGTATTGTTGCGCACGCAAAAAAAAAAAAAAAAAAAAACAAATCCCTTGGCAGTTGGAAATCTAAAATAGTAGCATAACGGAGCTGCCAATTCAAAACTTTTTTATTAGTGCTTCCCGTAACAACCAGGGCTTCAAAATAAGAATAAATTCGCCTCAGAAAGGGACGGAGATTTAGTAATGATTGATCCTTTGTTTAAACCTTCAACCTTATTTTTATGTCTTCGTTCTTAGAAGAGTGGTTGTCATGGTGTGTTATAGGCATTATGTAATTCTGGTCACATCTACCATTGTCAGTGCCCCAATTATAACTTCTTTGTAGACTGGACGGGGTATCTGGAATTTGCTCTGTTGTTGGTCCACCATCGATATTTCTAAATTTGAAATCTATACACAGCTTGTGGATGCAAATTCCGCATTTCTTGATCATGAGTTTAAAGGTTCCATCGCCCAGCTACAGAACCGAGTGCTTGGATTTCAAGTAGAATTTGAGTGTATATGTGTGTGCCCACGATGGCTTGGTAAAGTTTGGATGGTTGGAATGGTGCATTCGTTCATAACTGAGTGATGGCAGGAACATGTAATTCTGATGTGGGGCCGTTGATGTTGGCACCTCTGGTGGCTGCCTTATATATTTTACTATGTGTGTAAGCGTTTTAAGATATTACTGGGACTGAAATATTTTTTCGCTATTTTTGAACTTGGACAGCGAAGGACATTTTAAGTGATTTCCACTGGGCCAGGAATGGAGCATCTAAGGGACAACTCCTCTTAACTGAAGTTGGAAATTCACCTAACGACCCACGTGGCACAGTGGTCAGCACGCTTTCCTGTTGAATGTGTGGTCATGAGTTCTAATCTTCAATGAGGCAATTTCGTTGTTATTGTTGTTGTTACAAAACTTATACAGGCTCCAAAGTGGACTTCGACTTAAATATGTACAAGGACACGTTAAGGAAAAGTACTGACTACTTCATCTATCGAGCAAATGGTCTATAAATAATTAGTCGATCAGCACCACTTACTCAGTACACTTGAAGGTGCGAACAAGGGTCGTTAAAATTTTAATTACATGTATAGATTGAAGAAAATGGATGACAGAATGCTGCTCTTCTTTGGTGCATGCCAAAAGTAAGGTTGCCATATTTAACTCTTTCAACCCCAAACCCATAGCCTAACATGATCACTTAATTTTAACATTTAGTCATAAAAAACTAAAGACATATGGTTTCTCTAATTTAATTACCACTGTGCATAATGCCACTTGGAAAGTTTTGCATTTATGCTTTATTCCTCATGGTTATTTCTCCCCTTTAACACCTCCTTTAAAAACATGCTGGCACTAAAACAGCTAAAATATCATTATGATTCCATCCTCTTCGTCTTCACTGCGATGTCACGTGCTAAGCACTCTGAAGCTCCTCAACATTACAACTATATTGACAATGGCGCAGTTATTGCATTTTCCATCAAACTCTTAACTGTTTCAGTCTCAAGCAATTTGCTACCCGTTTGTCGGTTTCAGCCTGCAAGAAGAACTCCACAGGAGAGCATGTACAGCAGGAGTCCATCAACCATCAGTAGAAGATCCCTCGACGACAATTGTTGCGTCCCATTACCTCCTAGACAACTTCAGAGGGTGGGCCGACCGTCGTGACTCCCAGGCCTTGATCTTATCCTGCTGCAGTTTACCGGATGTTCTCGGAGAGAGACAAGACGAAATGGTGACTATGCAGCTGGTACTGTGAGATTCGAAGTTAAATATATATACTGTCACTGAGGTAGCCAATTAGACCAACCGGCTACCTTAACGACCAAGTGACAAACTTACGGTTGGTTCATTGGACACATGTTAGACTTTAGCAACTGGCAAAGGGACACTGGCAGACATCAATAGGACACTTTGGCTTTTAAGAGTTAAGAAGCTCTGTTCCTCCAGGGACTCAGACCAGTCTACCGAGGCACATCCCCCACGACGGTCCGTTGCGTCCAGGCTCGAAGCTTTAATCTCTTCAACTCCCAATGTCCCAGCCAGTTGGTACACCAACTACATCTGCACCTTCAGGTACTGTAACCCTTTCTGCCAGGTAGTTTTGAATATTTCAGGTAGAAAAATCAATAAAATTCCCCGTGTGGGTCCTGGGACCCTATTGTTTAGGTGGGGGGGGGGGGGGGAGGGAGAACCAGGGGGCCTGCGTGGTCTCGAGACATAATGTCCACTTCGAATGTTAGAGGTTACGGGTTCAATCCCTGGTAAGGTCTGGGATTTTTTCACGTGGGCTTGGACTTCTCCCTGGTCTCTGGGTAATGAGATAAGACGCCCGTGTGCATTCTTGCAAACGTAAAAAAAAAACCAAAAAAAAAAAAAAAAACTTCGCAGCTGAAAATCGAAAAGAGTAGCCTAACGGCGCTGCCCGTTTAAAATTTGGATCTGCCCTGGCAAAATTTGGAAATTAAAATCTACCCAAAATATTTCAGGATCCTCGCAGGTGCTATAGAGTCTGTGCACTGTGCTGAGCTACTGCTGAGTCAGACTTGACATTTATGGGTTACTACACGTGTGCCATGATGTTGATCCGTTGTTCAAACCACAAAACTGTATGGAAAACAAGATGAGACCCACTGCCTCCCCAACAAGCATGTCATAGGAGTCGACTAATGTGGACATTCTTCGAAGTCTGAGAACATCTGCCTGAGAGACAAGGAACCACAAGTCTGCATACCAAAAAAAAGCCAGATCTGTGAAATGGATGTGCACTTGGCACTCAAATTCTGGAACAAGACTAAAGACCAGAGGTGGGCGAACATCCAGAGCTTTGCGGTAGATTTTACAGCCGGGGAACGCGAAAAAGAAAATGACTGATTAAATAATTCACAAATGTCTTATGACATCATGATTTAAAATACATGTGCCTGGGTCTGAAAGAGTTAAGGTTTTCATTCGAACTCCATCGTTTAACAACATATTAAAATGATAACAAAAGCCGAGATGCCAGCACCACTAGACTGCTTCCCACATCCGAGGTGGTCTCCCCACGAGTCTGGCTCCTTCCATGAGAGGAATCTTCCTGTGTCGGCACTGCTGTATGTTCTTCAGAGGTCCTCGGACTGTTTCAGGGAAGAGAAGTCCCACAAAGCCGACACTCGACATCATGGCACCGTAAGCTATAAAAGGCACAGTGTAGTGGTAGAGCTCCTGTTGAATTAGCAAGATAGTGGTTAGGAAACATCATTCGTATCTTTTAGAATAGCAAGTCTTCCAAATGCTGCTCTTAACTCTTTGAGTCCCAAGGAACGTGTCATACGTTCATAGATTCCTACACAGAAGCCCAATGAACGCAAGATGCGTCGATTTTATGTTTCTTCTGACTACCCCTTGTTCCTGTGATGCTAAACCCCCTGGGACTCAAAGAGTTAATAGCTTGGCGCTTTCAGATCAAAAGTTCAAGTTGTATTCTGATTTAGCTGGTTTTCCCGCCCCCTTATGGTGCCGCCTGATGCGGCAGCCTCTCGGTATCATAGTACGGTACGGTCGTGTCTTTAATAAAGAGAAACGAGGACTGCACTAGAGCAGTTTGAAGGAGGATGGGTACACATTGTCCTCACAGCAACATAAGGATGTGGGTCGTGGAGCATCTCGCGATCTTGGGAGAACGAAATCTGAGCTTTTGAGCTGAAATGCCACAGAAGGATTATTTTAAAGCACAGACTATGAAGAAAAGAAGTATTGACATTCTCATTGATTTGAAAATCAAGGAATGTTGCTTATCATCATGTGCTTGTCCCAGAGACTAAAATACATTAGCCGTATCAAATGTTACATGGCTCGGAAAGAACAGTGACTGAGGGTAAGTGAGGCGGGGCGGACCAGCATTAAGGTGGGCATAGGCCATAACAGACGATATTGGGCTTTATGAAGTAACTCACCAGTACAGTGTCTCCCGCCTTTGTTAGTTCTTCATTGGCGATTGTGTCTCTTCTTGTTTTCCCTCCGTATTTCTTATACATCTCATATCATATGTTGTAATTTGGCGTTTATATTTTTCTAGGACTGCCCATGTCTGCCGTTGGTATGAAAAGCACGATTTTGCCCTTAACCACATCTGTTTAGTGTGGCTTTTGCGAGTGCTGGGATAGACCCTGTGCCCTGTGTCTTACTGCTCTGATGTTCGTCGCGTGGGTTCCGGGGCCCTATTATAGGGAAAACAAGAACAGACCACCCGAAAACATGTCGTAAGAGCTGACTAATTGGGAGCTTCTTTCGAGGTCGGAGTGCATCTGCCTGAGAGGCAAAGAACCAGCAGTCTGCATACAGATGAGTCAAATCTGTAAAACGGATGCACACGCAATACTCAGGTTCTGGAACAGAACTGCAGTCCCCAAAAGTGGATGAACAACCAGAACTTTCCGCCAGAGTTTACAGCTGGCGAACGTGGAGAAGATAAAGAAGAACTGCTCTGATTTAATTATGATTTGTTTTCCTCTTCTTATCATAAGCACATTCGTTTGAACAATTACAATTCTCTAATGGCCTGTCACACGAAATGCCACATTTCAAATGCCATATGTACACATTTCTTCAGGTACGTAACCATAGAGCAACTTACAAGAAATCTCAAAACATGAAACAGCATTGAGCCTACAGAAGCAGACGCCACTGCAATGGCCACGCCCATGCACCTGAAGAAAAAAAATATATAAATAATCTGTGTTTATAGTGTTTTGAGTTGGTTGGTTTTATCCACATACTCAACAATAAATGTATTTGTAAACTAAAATAGAAAACTAAAAGGATATACAGTGGTACCTCGGTATAGGTACTTAATCAATTCCCGACCATTGAAGTATACAAAACAGTATATATACCAAAAAGTAAGTATACCAACAGTACTTATACCAAACCGTATGTATACCAAACAGTGTGCATACCAATCAGTACTTATACCAAACAGCAGGCATTGCGAAACGAATTTTCCTTCAAAAAAAAAAAAAAAACGGAGAATAATTATTCTGTTTGCATGAAAAAAAAATCCTATTATTACTGGCACATTCTACACAGATAAGGCTACATGAAATAATATATATATACTGCCTAATACTAAAATATGTAATTAGGAAAACAATTCAATGAAATACAAAGAAATTTAAATTTAACCTCACTTTAGCTTGCCTAAAAGATGCTACTGAGAGATGTTATTGTTGTGAATGAGAGACCCTTTACAATAAAACTTCTTGCAAATCGCTTTATATACACTTTAGGACTTCTGGCGTCCAGTGGACTAAACTGCCAACACAGCTTCATCTAAATCCTAGGGGGCTGAACTGCTTCACAGTTTCATCTTATCTTCTTGTGACAGCCTCTGGAATATCCGGGGATATTTATTTTTACAGCCCCACGTGCTTCGCTAGACTGTTGGCTTGACATCGACCTGGCTGCTACGTGATACGAAGATAAGTGATTAGTGGGTTTGTGTAGTATTGTCTAATCTATGTATGTGCTGAAGAAGGCTTCATAGCCGAAACGTTGACGTTTTTATTGTGTTTGTTATATTGTGAAGCTTGCCGATATACTTTTCCTTCGGTTTTATATCTTTACCCAATAAAACGTCAGGAATGGGGGGTGGGGCGTGTGGGGGGGGGGGGGAGGGGTGGCTGTTTTCGCTACCTAGACCTGGTCGATGATCAGCAAGCAAGTTGGACTTTCACTAAAAAAATATACCCGTAGACTTTTGTTTCAGCCTTCTCAGGACATTTCGGGAAGGTGGGACTGGTCATTTCAGACAATACTGCTACGGCATTGTTGACGGTGATAATTTTCTGCAAAGTCACTAACAGTCCTCGTGGGTTTGTCTCGAGAGCAATAAATAAAGACAGCGCGCGTTGAGGTGACTGCTGGAGGAAGGGGGGGGGGGGGGTGACTACTACTATTACTCCTACCACTGCTGCCGCTGCTGCTGCTGCTGCTGCTGTTGTTATAATAATTACAAACTACTTCAACTGTTCGTAGAAAAAGATAAGCTTTCAGCAAACTACAAAGATAATATGGCTTCTGAATCACAATTATCAAATAAAGTCTGTCTGTCTGTCTGTCTGTCTGTCTGTCTGTCTGTCTGTCTGTCTGTCTGTCCGTCTGTCTGTCTGTCCGTCTGTCCGTCTGTCCGTCTGTCCGTCTGTCCGTCTGTCCGTCTGTCCGTCTGTCTGTCTGTCTGTCTGTCTGTCTGTCTGTCTGTCTGTCTGTCTGTCTGTCTGTCTGTCTGTCTGTCTGTCTGTCTGTCTGTCTGTCTGTCTGTCTGTCTGTCTGTCTGTCTGTCTGTCTGTCTAGCTAATCTTCCCACCCCTTTCACGTAGTTCTATGAACTACGGACAGCCCTGACAGAAACCGTGGCCACGCACACACTGGTGTATCAAGACTCTTGTATCTGAAATCAATGGTTCCCTAAACAGTTTTATCTCTAGGCGGCATCGTTTCATGGGGTCATCTATTCACACAAAACTAATGCTTGCCTGGTGGAATTGTTAGACACAATCTCGTGTTGAATAAAACAAAAAAACCAAAAATGGCATTTGTGCTTTGGCAACGTTCTATGGAAGAGTTTGCCAGGTGAGTCGCCTTGCTGGCACGCGTTGTAAACAAACATAACTTAGCAAGGCAGTCATTAAATATATGAGCAAATCAGAGATCAAACATTTTCAGCAGATGTTTAAATTTAACATTTTATGTTGGCGCGACACACATCATACTGCAGCCGCCACACTAATGTGTCACGACACACATCATACTGCAGTCGCCACACTAATGTGTAACGACACACATCATACTGCAGTCGCCACACTAATGTGTCACGACACACATCATACTGCAGTCGCCACACTAATGTGTCACGACACACATCATACTGCAGTCGCCACACTAATGTGTCACGACATACATCATACTGCAGTCGTCACACTAATGTGTCACGACATACATCATACTGCAGTCGCCACACTAATGTGTCACAACACACATCATACTGCAGTCGCCACACTAATGTGTCACAACACACATCATACTGCAGTCGCCACACTAATGTGTCACAACACACATCATACTGCAGTCGCCACACTAATGTGTCACAACACACATCATACTGCAGTCGCCACACTAATGTGTCACAACACACATCATACTGCAGTCGCCACACTAATGTGTCAGGACATACATCATACTGCAGTCGTCACACTAATGTGTCACGACATACATCATACTGCAGTCGCCACACTAATGTGTCACGACACACATCATACTGCAGTCGTCACACTAATGTGTCACGACATACATCATACTGCAGTCGTCACACTAATGTGTCACGACATACATCATACTGCAGTCGTCACACTAATGTGTCACGACATACATCATACTGCAGTCGTCACACTAATGTGTCACGACATACATCATACTGCAGTCGCCACACTAATGTGTCACGACACACATCATACTGCAGTCGTCACACTAATGTGTCACGACATACATCATACTGCAGTCGCCACACTAATGTGTCACAACACACATCATACTGCAGTCGCCACACTAATGTGTCACAACACACATCATACTGCAGTCGCCACACTAATGTGTCAGGACATACATCATACTGCAGTCGTCACACTAATGTGTCACGACATACATCATACTGCAGTCGCCACACTAATGTGTCACGACATACATCATACTGCAGTCGTCACACTAATGTGTCACGACATACATCATACTGCAGTCGCCACACTAATGTGTCACAACACACATCATACTGCAGTCGCCACACTAATGTGTCACAACACACATCATACTGCAGTCGCCACACTAATGTGTCACAACACACATCATACTGCAGTCGCCACCACTAATGTGTCACAACACACATCATACTGCAGTCGCCACACTAATGTGTCACACACACACATCATACTGCAGTCGCCACACTAATGTGTCAGGACATACATCATACTGCAGTCGTCACACTAATGTGTCACGACATACATCATACTGCAGTCGCCACACTAATGTGTCACGACACACATCATACTGCAGTCGTCACACTAATGTGTCACGACATACATCATACTGCAGTCGTCACACTAATGTGTCACGACATACATCATACTGCAGTCGTCACACTAATGTGTCACGACATACATCATACACTGCAGTCGTCACACTAATGTGTCACGACATACATCATACTGCAGTCGCCACACTAATGTGTCACGACACACATCATACTGCAGTCGTCACACTAATGTGTCACGACATACATCATACTGCAGTCGCCACACTAATGTGTCACAACACACATCATACTGCAGTCGCCACACTAATGTGTCACAACACACATCATACTGCAGTCGCCACACTAATGTGTCAGGACATACATCATACTGCAGTCGTCACACTAATGTGTCACGACATACATCATACTGCAGTCGCCACACTAATGTGTCACGACATACATCATACTGCAGTCGCCACACTAATGTGTCACGACATACATCATACTGCAGTCGCCACACTAATGTGTCACGACATACATCATACTGCAGTCGCCACACTAATGTGTCACGACATACATTATACTGCAGTCGCCACACTAATGTGTCACGACACACATCATACTGCAGTCGCCACACTAATGTGTCACGACATACATCATACTGCAGTCGCCACACTAATGTGTCACAACACACATCATACTGCAGTCGCCACACTAATGTGTAACAACACACATCATACTGCAGTCGCCACACTAATGTGTCACAACACACATCATACTGCAGTGGCCACACTAATGTGTCACGACACACATCATACTGCAGTGGCCACACTAATGTGTCACGTCACACATCATACTGCAGTCGTCACACTAATGTGTCACGACATACATCATACTGCAGTCGCCACACTAATGTGTCACAACACATATCATACTGCAGTCGCCACACTAATGTGTCACAACACACATCATACTGCAGTCGCCACACTAATGTGTCACAACACACATCATACTGCAGTCGCCACACTAATGTGTCACAACACACATCATACTGCAGTCGCCACACTAATGTGTCACAACACACATCATACTGCAGTCGCCACACTAATGTGTCACGACACACATCATACTGCAGTCGCCACACTAATGTGTCACAACACACATCATACTGAAGTCGCCACACTAATGTGTCACGACACACATCATACTGCAGTGGCCACACTAATGTGTCACGTCACACATCATACTGCAGTCGTCACACTAATGTGTCACGACATACATCATACTGCAGTCGCCACACTAATGTGTCACAACACACATCATACTGCAGTCGCCACAATAATGTGTCACAACACACATCATACTGCAGTCGCCACACTAATGTGTCACAACACACATCATACTGCAGTCGCCACACTAATGTGTCACAACACACATCATACTGCAGTCGCCACACTAATGTGTCACAACACACATCATACTGCAGTCGCCACACTAATGTGTCACGACACACATTATACTGCAGTCGCCACACTAATGTGTCACGACACACATCATACTGCAGTCGCCACACTAATGTGTCACAACACACATCATACTGCAGTCGCCACACTAATTTGTCACAACACACATCATACTGCAGTCGCCACACTAATGTGTCACAACATACATCATACTGCAGTCGCCATACTAATGTGTCACGACATACATCTTACTGCAGTCGCCATACTAATGTGTCACGACATACATCATACTGCAGTCGCCATACTAATGTGTCACGACATACATCATACTGCAGTCGTCACACTAATGTGTCACGACTCACAGTTTGAGACGCTCTGTTTTAGAATAATACAAACAAATTTGCGGTGGTCTACCGGTCAGAAGGTTTTGGGTTAAAATCCGCACCGAGAATGGATTTTTCTTCCTCTTCTTCTTCTTCTTCTTCTTCTTCTTCTTCTTCTTCTTCTTCTTCTTCTTCTTCTTCTTCTTCTTCTTCTTCTTCTTCTTCTTCTTCTTCTTCTTCTTCTTCTTCGTCTTCTTCTTCTTTTTCTTTTTCTTCTTCTTCTTCTTCTTCTTCTTCTTCTTCTTCTTCTTCTTCTTCTTCTTCTTCTTCTTCTTCTTCTTCTTCTTCTTCTTCTTCTTCTTCTTCTTCTTCTTCTTCTTCTTCTTCTTCTGCTTCTGCTTTTTCAATTTCACCAGAAACTGAGTGTTGCGTGGATATCCTTTTAACACGTCTGACTAATCTGCATGCAGATTGTTGGCTCCTTGCCTCTCAGGCATACGTACTCCGACTTTGAAAGAAACTCCAAATTAGTTGACTCTTACGACATTCTTTAGGGCAGGCAGTGGGTCTGTTCTTGTTTTCACCACAATGGGACCCAAGAACCCACACGGGGAGTATTGACTTTCGCCCCCAGGTGGATCTAGTCTTAAATGGGTACCGATTAGTTAGTTAGCTGATAGATTATCCTAATTAAACATCCACGTATTCATCCATAAGTGCTTTGATCCTCTCCACAGGTGGGCTGCGTGGTCTAGAAGCATGGTCTCCGCCTCGAGTGATAGAGGTTCCAGGTTCAATCCCGGAAAAGGGCTGGAATTTTTTCACGTGGATTTGGACTTCAAGTAATCCCCCCTGGTCTCTGGATAGTGAGATCGGACGCCCGTGTGCATTGTCGCGCATGTAAAAAAAAAAACCTTCGTCAGTTGGAAATTTTGCCCGGCAAAAGTTTGGAGTTAAAAATCTACCCAAAGTATTTCAGGATCCTCGCTACAGAGGATGCTACAGAGCCTGTGCACTGTGCTGAGCTTCTTCGGACTTAGCTTCAGTTAGAAGAAGAACGGAGCACTTATGGGTACTACCCGTGTGCCGTGATGTTGATCCGTTGTTCAAACCTCAAACCTTCTCTCCTCAGAGGTTATGCACCTTTCCCCTGGCAACTTATGAATGTCAGCATGGAATCTTTTTCATTTATTTAAGAAAAAATGTCGGAGCTTTTGACCCGAAGTGTTATAGCAAAATTCTTAGAATATCAAAGAGCAAGAAAACGAAACAACCTCATAATCCTGTATATCTTCTTTTTCTTCACGTTCACCAGCTGTAAACTCCGGCGAAAAGTTCTGGTTATTCGTCCACTTCTGGACTGCAGTCCTGTTCCAGAACCTGAGTGTTGCGTGTGCATCCGTTTGACAGATCTGTATGCAGACTGTTGGTTCCTTGCCTCTCAGGCAGATACACTCTGACTTCGAAGAAAGCTCCCAATTAGTCGACTCTTACGACATGCTTTTTGGAAGGCAGTGGGTGTATTCTTGTTTTTCCCATAGTAGGGCAACGGAACCCACACGGAGGCCTGTATGATATTAGCATCGAAGAGAACTGGCTGGTAAACAACACCCTGTCCCGAAAGCTGAGGTATTTAAACTATGTTAAACTTCCCAGTGGAGTGGAGATAACGGTGATGGATGATACAGTTTCCGGAGAACGAGGCGAAGGTGAACGCAGAATGAAGACTCCGAGGAAGCACTGGCCATGAAAGCACATAGGGCTGGAAAATTTATTAGAGAAAGAGAGACTTTCACGCATGAGGCAACGAGAGCGACGTTCTCAAAGTACCTGCTGACTAAAGATGATGATAGAAACAAGCCTCCATTATTTTGGCGAGGCTTCGAACTCAGGTTTCCTGACTCAGAGCTCAGCGCTCTAGGCACTCGGCCAGTCACTACTCAGGAGAGATATCGACTATCAATAAATGATCTCGGAGCTACACGACGACAGGAAAATCGATAAACCAAGTTCCCTCCTTCTGTGTGCATTTAGTAGGCTAGAGACGTTGGGTATGATGAGACTGAATGACCATGCCTAGTCTTCGATACTAGAGAACATTTCACCAACGACTTCCACAAATCAGATAGCCCACGTTTCCAAAGTAGCAATTATTTTTATAATTGAATCTTTTTTTGGCAGTCACTATACTTTGTATAATCATTTTTGTGGCCCGGCTGGCTAGCTCAGTTGGTTAAACCTGACTGCACGGCGACAAGGTAACGAACTCCTTGTGGTCTGAGTTCACGCCCGTGAATAGGCAGAAAAGCCACATTTCTCCCAGATTTACGGTATATATCATGAAATCAAGGCCGAAGGGTTGCGATATCCATAGTGCCGAGCCTAAGAGTTAAGAACTCATAGTTTCTAGAAATTAAAAATGATCATTTCAGTGTGACCAAAGTCCAGAATTGGACGAACAAACTGAACTTTTCGCTGCAGTTTACAGCCCATTAAGGCAAGGATGAAGAAGATTCCCATTAGCATCAAACAACGAGTATTGTGTTATTATAACTTTTAAGTTTGGTCTGAGTATATCAAAGAAATCTGGTCAGACATAATATGCAGAACATAGTATTGCTCCTATTAACGTATTACTTTTAGCTGGCTCTTTTCAAGCCTTTAGCCCATCCGGCATAAAGTTCCGTTGCTTTGCTCGGGGAAAAAAATCCTTACGTTCAGCCAGCATCGCCGAAGGGGGAGCTTGGGTTATAACTGTGACCAGGTTATGTGCCGAAAAGAAAATGGCTTAGCACTGCACGCCACCAAGAGCCCCAACAAAACTCCTGCAGTGTTGATGCGATCAAATGAGACAGACCCAAAAATTGTCCCGACCATCGACGAAGTCGTCTACTGGTGAGCCAATGGGCGACCCTGTCGCCGACGGCATATAGTGCTGCACTCATATTTTAAAAACCAATCGGCATTCGACAGCACATAACCCCTTTTTACCTCTTTACCTCTCGCGTTATCTTAAAAGATTTGAACATCAAGGAAGATTGGCTAATAAACAGCATCCTGTCTCGGAAGCTGAAATATTTTGGTCATATCAAGTGCCACGACGGATTGGAAAAAATTATAGCAGAAGGCATGGTACCAGGAAGGAGGGGTAGGGGACGACCGACACGAAGATGGGCACATGATATAAGTGACTCCTTGAGTGTGAAAGTGCATGAGGCGGGAGAACTGGCGAGAGAACGAGTTTCTTTCAGGCAGACTGTGATGATGATAATGATGACCTCTCACCTTTACTTCCCAGAATATAATCTAGCACCCATTGTACCCATTTTCAGCTGGCTCAACATGAGAATCAATATCAATTCTAAAATGAAAATAAAATTC
>CAJHNH020008520.1:206061-231061 GCA_905116865.2 Candidula unifasciata | reverse complement strand
CTCAAGTCTGAGTCCGAAGAAGCTCAGCACAGTGCACAGGCTCTGTAGCACCGGCGAGAGCCCTGAAATACTTTGGGTAGATTTTTAACTCAAAATTTTGCCCAGGCACCGCCGTTAGGCTACTCTTATAGATTCCCAACTGGAAAGGAATATTTTACGTGCGCAACAATGCACACGGGCGTCTGATCTCACTACCCAGAGACTAGAGGGAATTACTAGAAGTCCAAGTCCACATGAAAAAATCCTAGCCCTTACCGGAGATTGAACCCGGAACCTCCAGCACTTGAGGCATACACCATGCCTCGAGACCACGTTGCCCCCAACCACACCCCCATCCCAACGCCCCTTGAGCGAGATTACGAGAATTTATAGCAAAGACGGGTATAGCTAGTCACTAGATCCACATTAGACGTACGAAGAGTCTTTTCAGTCAACACAGAGCTGTCATTGTTATCCGCGGGACGCTGATGTATATGTTTTTTAAAGACAGGAAAAGGGGAGGGGTTGATCACCCATGGACGTGTCCAGCGTGCCATAGGATAGCCACACTCATAATTCATAGCTTCTAATCTACTTGTCTGTCCGCTAACTATTTTGGTCCCAAACAACGTATTTGGTGTGACTAGTTTTTCTATGACGTCCACCCAGCTTGTTATGATTTCTTATACTTTCAACATTTGGTCTGAACATGCTGACAAATCATGTTTCCCTAGTATTCAACTTCTTTGCAAGTAGTAGACTCGTAATTTGTCTTAGTGGTTATTTATGCCGTTTGGCAGTTGTTACTGAAGCTTCAGGTGGCCAATAAATTAAAGCTACACTTAAGAGACCACACACATATTTAGTAAAGTAAAAATTCCCTTTCACGCCTTTAGGCGCATCGGGCATACGGGAAGAGCCCCCCCCCCCCATATTTTTACAGACCAATCGGCACTAGGTGGGTAATGTGGTCAGCATTACGCCGGTCGTCTTTACCTTCCTAGGACATCAATCCTGGTACCCATTTCAGGCTGGGTCGACCTGCGTCGCCCCATACCACGATAAAAATCCACGCAGCCAGCAGTGGGTTTCGATCGCGGTACGTTGGCATTACGAGACGGACTCGCAACGCCTAAGCCACGGACGCCGCGGACACAAACATTTACCAGCACTCAAAAGGTGGCTCACGAACATCTCACCTGGTCACAGTTGGGTACATCTCTGTGGCGATGATGAAGATGATGGAGATGGAGGCCGCGACCCCGATCTTGCCGAACAAGGCCAGGCCCATGACTAGCGTAGGCAACACATCCACATTGCCCGTGATGTGGAGAATCAACACCGACAAGAGAGCGAAACCCGACGCTAATGAATACAGGAATAAACACCAGCGTCGACCTAAGCTGTGACAGAGAAAGAGATTTTGTTCGAGGTGAGCAGTCAGAATCTCCACATTTATTGAATTCTAAACTATTGTTATCATTCTTCTTCTTCATCTTTTGTCAATACATGATTTTGCTCCACGAGGCGTTACAGTTAAACAGATGGTTAGCCGAAGTAGGGCGCGCTCAGAGGTAGCAACACAAACAGTCCGACAATAGAAATGCAGTATATCGACAATACAAGCAGCAGTTACAACAGATCACTAGCTGCACATGTAAAAAATTGCTAAAGGCACCACCAGTTATCTGGCAACAAGCTTCTCGCCATTTCTGAAGCTGTAGTTCACAACATAAACCTTGATGGGCACATTCGAAACATATTCCTCAAGCCATCCTTAGCTCACAGTTTTGCACCATGCATTATACTCAGTAGCTAGGCTACGGAACTAAATCATTTCAATCTATATTTAGAGCAAAATACATCGGCTAACTATATTCAGACGCAAATAAAAAACAAAAACTTGCCGCGATTAAAAACAGTAGAACTACCTATCCGTCCTACTGACAGGTTGTTTTAGCTATTTGATTTTCTATAATCCAGTATGCAGAGTCAATGTGGGCCTCGATTTCTGTATAGTAGTCTTCTTTGTTCTTTGCTTATATTTTCACATTTAATTCCTAAAACTTTCACAACAGTTTGCTGACGTAGACTATGTAGACTATAAAAATAACCAATAATCATCTTACCATCTGTTCATAACGATCACAGACCAAATGAGAGGCAGGTCTATAAGGAAGGGAAGGAATCCATTTACATAGTAATTGCTGGTTATCTCCCGTACTCGCCAAAGCAGACAGAAGTAGACTGTTGCTGATACCGTGCTGTGGATGCAACAACATCGTTAGTACCGCAAACAGTGGATGGTTTTCTAGACAGTGGATGGTCTCTTAGATACAGTGGATGGTCTCTTAGATTTAGTGGATGGTCTCTTAGATACAGTGGATGGTCTCTTAGATACAGTGGATGGTCTTTTAGACACAGTGAATGGTTTTTCTAGAAACAGTGGATGGTCTCTTAGATACAGTGGATGGTCTCTTAAATACAGTGGATGGTCTCTTAGATACAGTGGATGGTCTTTTAGACACAGTGGATGGTTTTTCTAGAAACAGTGGATGGTCTCTTAGATACAGTGGATGGTCTCTTAGATACAGTGGATGGTCTCTTAGATACAGTGGATGGTCTCTTAGGCACAGTGGATGGTTTTTCTAGAAACAGTGGATGGTCTCTTAGATACACTGGATGGTTTTTCTAGACAGTGGATGGTCTCTTAGATACAGTGGATGGTCTCTTAGATACAGTGGATGGTCTCTTAGGCACAGTGGATGGTTTTTCTAGAAACAGTGGATGGTCGCTTATATACAATGGCTGGTTTTTCTAGACAGTGGATGGTCTCTTAGATGCAGTGGATGACTTTTTAGACACAGTGCATTGTATTCTAGACACAGTGAATAGTTTTCTAGACACAATAAATAGTTTTCCAGACACAGTGGGTGGTTTCTTAGATACTGTGGATGGTTTTCTTGACACGGTAGATAGTTTTCAAGACACAGTAGATGGTATTTTAGATATAAAGTAGGTGGTTTTCTAGACACAGTGTATGGTCTCTAGACATACTGTTGTTGGTTTTCTAGACAAAGTGGATTCCCCTTCCCCCCCCCCCCCCCCCCCAACACAATGGGCAGTCCTCTTGAAACAGTGCATGTTTTCTGGACACAATCAATGTATATCCTGATACGGCGAATGGTTTTCTAGACACAGTGGATGATGTTTTATAGTCGGTGAATGGTTTTTTACATTACAGTCGTTGAATTTTTAGACATAGTGAATCGGTTTATCTTCTTCTTCTTCTTTGTTCACTGGCTGTAAGCTCCGGCGGAAAATCCAGGTTGTTCGTCCATTTGGACCGTAGCTTTGTGCCAGGGCCTGAGTTTTGTGTGTACATCCGTTTTACTGACTTATTTGGTTACAGTTGGTTGTTCCTTGCCGCCGACTTCGAAGAAAGTCCCCATTTAGACGACTCCTACGACACGCTTGCTGGGAAGGCAGTGGATCTATTCTTGTTTTCTTGTTTTCCCCACACGGGGAGGATGGGTTTATAAAATAGCGAGTAGTTGTCTAGATAGAGTTGATGATTTTCTAGACACAGCTTTTTAAGGCATCTTGAATTGTTGTCTTGATAAAGTGAGGACTGAGGTTTGAACAACAGATCAACATCATGGCACATAATTAGTAATCCATAAGTTCTCTACTTCTAACTCAAGTCTGAGTTCAAAGTAACTCATCGCTGTGCATGGGCTCCGTAGCACCGGCAATTATCGTGAAATATTTTGGGTAGATTTTTAACTCCAAATTTTGCCCGGGTAGCACCTTAGGCTACTCTTTTCGATTTCCAACTGCCAAGTTTTTTTTTTTTACGTGCGCAACAATACACACAGGCGTCCGATCTCACTACCCAGAGACCAGGGGAATCCCAACCTTCACCGGGGCGTGAACCAGGGACCTCTAGCACTCGGGGAGGACACCATACCCCCAGACCACTCAGCGCTTTTTGATAGAGTGAATTAGTGTCTTGCGTAGTGTTAAATTGTAGATACAATGAATGACTTTCTAGATATATTCAATGGTTTTCCAGATACAGCCAATATGTTGTAGATACCAAATGGCATCCTAGACATATTTGTTCTTCTTTTAAAAGCCAATGCCGTGTGGCGTTAGTAGTCATGTTATCGCTTATACTCAGTTATTACACAGTTGATCATCCCTGCCATGATATCAAACATTTTCTTTTTCTTCTTCGCGTTCACCAGCTGTACACTCTGGCGAAAAGTTCTGGTTGTTCGTCCACTTCTGAATTGCAGTCCTGCTCCAGAACCCGAGTGTTTGGTGTGCATCAGTTTTACAGATCTGATTCCCTTCAGTGCAGACTGTTGTTTCCTTGTCTCTCAGGCAGACGCACCCCGACTTCAAAGGAAGCTCCCCAATTAGTCGGCTTTTACGACATGCTGTGCAGGCAGTGGTTCGATTCTTGTTTTCCCCACAATGGGGTGCCGGAACCCACACGGGGAGATATCAAACTGTCCAGCATATTCTCTCTGTGTCTTCAGTTTTCCCTCCAGTTTTACCACTGTCACCACGTACTCCAGTTTTACCACTGTCACCACGTACTCCAGTTTTACCACTGTCACCACGTACTCCAGTTTTACCACTGTCACCACGTACTCCAGTTTTACCACTGTCACCACGTACTCCAGTTTTACCACTGTCACCACGTACTCCAGTTTTACCACTACCACCACGTACTCCAGTTTTACCACTGTCACCACGTACTCCAGTTTTGACCACTGTCACCACTTGACTAGTTTTTACGCTGTATCTTACACTTACTCTTACCTCCAGTTACCGCATTACCACTACACCAAACGTGACTCCACTCACCTGTGTGGCGTCTTCCAGGTTTTTACCCGACGTAACCACTGTCACCACGTACTCCAGTTTTCAATTTCTTATAACATGACCAAAGACTTTAGTCTCCTTTTGATGTGGGAAATCAGTTATCCCCGTCAGTTATTTTCCTCAGATAAATTTACGTTATTTTTTTAAGAATCTATCCAGGGTGTTCCCGTCTATAAAACCACACCTCCGCAGCTTCCACATAACTGCTCACAAATCGACCAGCTGTCTATGATTTACTTCCATATATCAGGATAGGATGTATCTATCTTGAGAATAAAGTTCGTTGGTTCGTTAGTTCTTTGTTCTCTTGCTCACCTTAGTTGACATAGAAAGATTGCATAGAATATTATCAAACTGAAAAATACAGCCTTGTTTCTAAAAACTATTATTCATGTAGATTCAAATGAAAGTTTTAATACAATCAGATAAGTTATCATGCATACTTGTATCTTATGTATTTTTCAAGATATGCGGCTCTCTTTTTCTTCTTCGCGTTCACCAGCTGTAAACTCCGACGAAAAGTTCTGGTTGTTCAACCACTTCTGGACTGCAGTCCTGTTCCAGAACCTGAGTGTTGCGTATGCATCCGTTTTACAGATCTGACCTATCTGTATGCAGACTGCTGTTTCCTTGTCTCACAGGCAGATGCACTCCGACTTTGAAGAAAGCGCCCAATTATTCGACTCTTACGGCATGCTTTTGGGTCTATTCCGAATAGGGCCCCGGAACCCTCACGGGGAACTCTTATATATACACTGTCAGAGGTCGCAAATGAATTAATATAGAAAGTACAACAAGATTAATATAGTGGTACTGGGGACATTCCTTTGTGTGTTCTCTCTCCTTTTTTTCAAGAGCCAGAAGAAAATCTTATACTGATGGTGCTCAGGTGCAACCTGATTAGAAGTCGGCCTGTCTTTACCCTGACTGATGAATACAGAACAAACCCTTTGGTTACTCTGTGCTCAATCGGTCTCTTTGTATATCCCAGCTCTGTCAGTTTTTCTGCATTGTCCATTTAATCCCTGAGAGCCTTCACCACGTCTGCTATATAGGATCTACAGCAGCCATAATATCACACTGCTCATTACCCAACACACCCGTATATCATGTACAGAAAATCTGGAAAAAGTAATGTTTGAGACCTCGCCCATATACACACTAGCTTACTTCTGATTGGTAGTTCCTGAGCCCTGTGTCCTTCGCATAAGGTTACGGGGGTTTTCCGTAATGCCGTTGATATCGTATGTTGTACATTTCAGCACACCAGCGCTTTCAATAGTCCTAAAACATGGAGAAACTGGCGCCACCACAACTCCCTTTCCCTCCCTAGAGAGTGCTGCAACCTATGTACATTTCAGCACATCAGCGCTTTCAATACTCCTGAAACATGGAGAAACTGGCGCTACCACAACTCCCTTCCCCTCCCTAGAGAGTGCTGCATCCTATGTCACATGAATCGTTTTTCTCGGAATGAAAACGTAAATGCAAGATATCACAGAATCCAAACAGATCGGGACACACCCGTAACCTTCAGGAAAGTCGACTAGCACAACAAAATGGTGAAAGAAAAGTGACTACTCTATCTGGGGAGACTAACGTCAAACTAACCGGCAATCAATTTCATTACGCGAAGAGGTCCGGAGTTGAAGAAAAACATAAAAGCCTTTGAAAGTACACATATCATTTTATGATGAGATATAGTGACAATAAAACACTCACCTTGTATACACAAGAGTTACTGTCCATTTGGCGTAGTTCAAGGAATGAAAGAGGTCAAAGTACGTGAACTTTTTCACATGCATATTGTTAACAATGCAGCCACGAGATTGGTCCAGAAGAGCCACAATGTCAGGGACAGTCGCCGAGTTCACCGTGACCACTTCCCGGAAGCCCCATTCAGCTTCCGTGAACCGATGTTGACACTGTAACCATCTTAGTGACTCCATTGACACGCTGTGAGGAGAATACCAAATGGGTTAAAGTAACGTTAATCTCACCATGCCCCGCACATATACACACTAGCTCACTTCTGACTGGTAGTTCTTGAACCTGTCACCTTGGCACAAGGTTACGGGTATGTTCCGCAATGCCGTTGATATTAAGTGCTGTATATTTCACCACGTCAGCGATTTTAACACGTCAAAAACATAGAGAAACTGGCCCTAACACAACCCCACTAGAGAGTGCTGCAGCCTATGTCACAGACGTTCTCTTTGTCGGAATGAAAACGTAAATGTAAGAAGACAAAAAACAAACAACAGAGTGGGACACATCATTAAAGTCGACTCGCCCAACAAACTTGTGAATGAAAAGTGACCCACTGTGTGTAGGGATCTTTAAGTGTTTGTTTGTTTTAGTATCCAGAAGCCATAAATTTTTAACCCTTTGGCTCGGTACTATGGATATCGCAAACCTTCGGCCTTGATTCCATTGTAAATAACGTAAATCTGGGAGAAATTGTGGCTTTTCTCCCTACCCCGGGAGTGAACCCGGACCACAAGGAGTTTGTCACCCGGTCACCGCGCAATCCGGTTTAGCCAACTACGCTAGAGAGCCGGGCCGGATATTTAAGTGAACCTAACCTACCATATGATATACCGGGTCATCGAGAATGTATGCAGTGGTTTTACAACCGAACCCATCCCAGCTGCGGACGATTTGTCTTGCGTTGGTTTCGACAGTGTCATTAAGAACTGCCCGGTCACAAGCAATGGTATACTATTTATTCGACAGATCAACATCAGGGAACACGGGTTTAAACCAAAAGTGCTCCGTTCTACTTCTAACTCAATCCTGAGTCAGAAAATCCGAGTGCAGTGCACGAACTCCGTTGAACCAGCGAGGGTCATGAAATACTTTGCGTAGATAAATTAACTCAAAATTGTGCGCGGGCAGCGCCGCTTGACTAGTCTTTTTTGATTTCTAACTGCCACGGGTTATTTGGCAGTTTTTGCATGCGCAAGAATCCACACGGGCGTCCTATCTTACTACACAGAGACCAGAAAAAATTACTAAAGTCTACATGAGAAATCCCAGCTTTCACCATATCTCGAGACCCCTCAGCCCCATAATTGGCAAACTACTGAACGTAAAATTTGCCTAGAAAGACCACAACAGACAAAACATTCTGGGGTTGGTTCGGCAATGTCCTGTAAAGGATGCGCAGCCCGGCTCTCTAGCGTAGTTGGTTAAACCTGACTTTCGCGGCGGCCGGGTGACGAACTCCTTGTGGTCCGGGTTCACTCCCGGGGGTAGGCAGAAAAGCCACATTTCTCCCAGATTAACGGTACCTATAATGGAATCAAGGCCGAAGGGTTGCGATATCCATAGTACCGAGCCAAAGGGTTTACAACTCATGGTTTCTGGATACGTTAAAAATTTAAAAAAAAAATTTAAAAAAAGGATGCGCAACTAACTTGACACGTGTGAAGACTTAAAATATTCAGAGAATTTTGAAGTTTCCCGTGACCTTTGTTGACCGTTATAGTTAAACTACTAAATCTTTGTCATCCCCCTTGTGGGGTGCAATGTTTCATTACTTTGAAGCATCACCCTGGCTGTTGCCGGGGGCCGCAAATTAGCCTGACGGTTGAACACGGTTTTCGGGACTTCTCTACGGGTGATCTTCATCTGCATAGTAGCACTTTGTGTCACCGGGTGTTTATCGCTCTGTGTGATGTTCTGGTGGGGTAAAAATGTACTTACTTACGTTATAGTTAGAGAGCGTTGAGAAGATAAGGAACACCCAGCACCTTAAAGAGATGTCGCTACAGCAGGTGCAACAAGAGTAAACTCTAGACACGCTTTCAGAAGAAGCGGCAGGAGATAGATTACCGTCAGGAGTCCACAAGACGCATATAACCACTAGATACCGGTCTCTCTTTTGTAATACCACTTCACCAACGGAATACACCCTCCCTTTTTTCCCCTTCCATCAATAGAAAGAAGGGTTAGCAAACATAAGTGGGAAAAATGATGAAAGAAAAAAAAAAAAGAACGGAAGAAAAAACAACAAGAAAGAAAGAAAGTAACAGAAAGAAAGAAAAGAAAGAAAGAAAAAAGAAACAAGAAAAGAAAGAAAGAAAAAAGAAAGGGGGTGAAAGTAAGTTAAGAATTATAAGAAATGAATGAATGAATAAATGAATGAATGAATGAATGAATGAATGAATGAATGAATGAATGAATGAATGAATGAATGAATGAATGAATGACAGTTCATTATTCCGGAAACCGGGACCAGAGCATCATGTTTAGCTCTACTTTGTGGGAGAGCGTGTACAGTTCGGAGGAGCAGATGGATCATCACAGTCTGGTGAGATTGATGCAGGGGGGAGTGACAAGAGGTTCTGGCAGATGCTCGAGGCTTAGAGGACAGGCAAGACGGATGTTTAATCAGAATGCTACTGGCACCATTAGTATCGGAGCTATTCGCTGGCTGCTGAAGATGGGGACGGAGCATTTATGGGAATGTCCTGAGTGCTGTGATGTCGGTTCTTGAATCAAGTCAAATAAAATCTTAGATGACAGGAAATGCCCATAATTTTTCCCTGTTTTCCCGCAGAATGAAAATAAGAGCATGAACTGCAGCCATAATTATAACTAATATTATCTAGGATAGGGTAGCTCCCTAGGTAGCGATTTAACTTGGGCAATTCAAATTAATGATAATGACTGTTAGCCGACCAGTCTACACGCGGTTGCCTTCAATGGGTTCTCCGGTGGTAACACTTGTAGATGAAAGGACACCAAACAAATGAGGCAAAAATCATGTCCCACAAACAGAAATAACTACAGTCATTCCAGAGATAGCATCAACGTTTTCCTTAGAAGTCGGAGTAAGTAACTCACAGTAAACTGAGAGCTTTTAGAGCCAGTTACAAGTGTCTCTCTGTGTGTGTGTGTGTGTGAGGGTGTGCTTATTTATGTGTCTGTGTCTCTGTTCGTGTCTCTGTGTCGGCGTGTCTGTGGGTGTGTGTCTATATGCGTGTTTTTATGTGCAAATGCTTGTGTGTGTTTGTATGCGTGCCTGTGTGTGTCTGTGTGTGTTTGTGTGCTTGTCAGTCTTTGTTTGTGTGTGGGTGCGTGTCTATATGTGTGTGTTTGTACGTGTATCTATCTGTACGTGTGGCTGCGTGTGTTTCTCTGTGTGTGTATGTGTGTCTATGTGAGTGTTTGTTTGTGTATATGTGTGAGTGTGGCTGCGTGTTTGTCTCTGTGTGTGTTGCAGTGTGTGTCTGCCTGGTTGTGTGTGTCTATGTATGTGTCTGTATGTATGGCTGCGTGTGTGCCTGTGGCTGTGTGTCTGTGGCTGTGTGTGTGTGTGTGTGTGTGTATGTATGTGGTTTCGTGTGTATCTGTGTATGTGTGAATGTCTGACAATTTAAAAAAATGGAAAGGAATGACTAAAACTGTCTGCAATAAGATACCCAAGTTAATGACAACTAGAGAGATTGGAAATAACATACTAAAGTTGAGAAACGTAGAAACGTCCAATGTTATGTATACTCAGTCCTACTATATGGTCAGAAACTTGGACAATGAAGAAGCAAATAAAAAATATAACTGAGTCTTACGAGATGTGGGTAAACAGAAAAAAAGATCGTATTTCATTAAAACTAAAACAGTCCAATACAGAGGTTCTGCTAAGACTACAAATAAAATGAGAATTACTAAAAAAAGAGACAATTCAAATACGGTTTTTTAAATACCTACATTAAAAGACATGACACACTTTTAAAAACCATACTGGAAGGTAACGTCGAAGGCAATAGAGCAAGAGGTGGACAACCGTACAAGCGGGAGGACAACATCAAGAGGTGGACGGGTAGCAGTCTGAGAGAGTGTACAACCAGGACAAGATACGGAGATCCATTGAGGCCAACCTTCACTGTGGAGACGGCACCTGATTGATGACGTTGGCCCGAGAGGCAGGGGACAAGAGCTGCATACAAATAAACGAGTAAAACTGATGTACACGCTAAACAGCTCCTGGTACAAAGTCCAAAACGACCCCCCCCACCCCACCCCAGACCCCCCCACCCCCCCCCAGACCCCCCCCCACCCCCACCCCAGACCCCCCCCCCCACCCACCCCAGACCCCCCCCCCCCCCAAAAAAAAAACAGGATATTGCGCCGGAATTCCCAGCAGTGAAGGAAAGGAAGAGGATTCTTGATGATCTTATTTAAAGAATTATGAGAAATAGTGAAAAAAAAAAAAAGAGCGTGGCGACAGAAAAAAAAGAAAGAAAGAACGTTATGACATAAGAAAGTAGAAAAGAAACAACGAAGAAAAAAGAACGTTGCGAAATATAAGAAAGGAAATAAATAAATAACGCTAGGACATATAAGAAAGAAAGAAAGAAAAGAATGTTACGACGTATAAAAAAGAAAGAAAGAAAGAAAGAAAGAAAGAAAGAAAAGAAAGAAAGAAAGAAAGAAAGAAAGAAAGAAAAGAAAGAAGAAAGAAAGAAAGAAAGAAAAAAAGAAAGAAAGAAAGAAAGAAAAAGAAAGAAAAGAAAGAGAAAGAAAGAAGAAAGAAAGAAAGAAAGAAAGAAAGAAAGAAAGAAAGAAAGAAAAAGAAAGAAAGAAAGAAAGAAAGAAAGAAAGAAAGAAAGAAAGAAAGAAAGAAAGAAAGAAAGAAAGAAAGAAAGAAAGAAAGAAAGAAAGAAAGAAAGAAAGAAAGAAAGAAAGAAAGAAAGAAAGAAAGAAAGAAAGAAAGAAAGAAAGAAAGAAAGAAAACAACTCACAAGTAGGTGGCCATCAGCGGAAGACAGACCGCCCCCGACATCAGAGCCAACCATCGCCAGTGCAAGGTCACCACGGTTTCCACTGACAACAAGATGGCGCCGAGTGACCAGAAGCAGGAGCAGGTGCAAGCATCCCGGCAGTCCGGCCCGACAAATTCCACAACGATGACAAAGCTGACCACAAGAGTGGCACCTGTGGAGATGACCACAGATAGTTATTGGAATTTTGTAACTGTCGTGGCCATAATTACAATGTTTGAGTTGTCGTGACCATAATTACAATGTTTTAACTGTCGCAACCACAATTACAATGTTTGAGTTGTCCTGGCCATAATTACAATGTTTGAGTTGTCCTGACCATAATTACAATGTTTGAGTTGTCCTGGCCATAATTACAAAGTTTGAGTTGTCCTGGCCATAATTACAACGTCTGAGTTGTCCTGGCCATAATTACAATGTTTGAGTTGTCCTGGCCATAATTACAATGTTTGAGTTGTCCTGGCCATAATTACAATGTTTGAGCTGTCCTGGCCATAATTACAATGTTTGAGTTGTCCGGACCATAATTACAATGTTTGAGTTGTCGTGGCCATAATTACAGTGTTGAGTTGTCCTGGCCATAATTACAATGTTGAGTTGTCCTGGCCATATTTGCAATGTTTGAGTTGTTCTGGCCATATTTGCAATGTTTGAGTTGTCCTGGCCATAATTACAATGTTTGAGTTGTAGTGGCTATAATTGCAATGTTTGAGTTGTCCTGGCCATAATTACAATGTTTTAAATGTCGCAACCACAATTACAATGTTTGAGTTGTCCTGGCCATAATTACAATTTTTAACTGTCGCAACCACAATTACAATGTTTGAGTTGTCCTGGCCATAATTACAATGTTTGAGTTGTCCTGGCCATAATTATAATGTTTGAGTTATAGTGGCTATAATTGCAATGTTTGAGTTGTCCTGGCCATAATTACAATGTTTGAGTTGTCCTGGCCATAACTGCAATGTTTGCGTTGTCCTAGCCATAATTACAATGTTTGTGCTTTCATGACTATAATTACAATGTTGAGTTGTCCTGTCCATAATTTCAATGTTTGAGTTGTCCTGGCTATAATTACAATGTTTGAGTTGACCTGGCCATAATTACAATGTTTCAGTAGTCCTGGCTATAATTACAATGTTTCAGCTGTCCTGGCTATAATTACAATGTTTGAGTTGTCCTGGCAATAATTACAATATTTGAGTTGTCCTGGCCATAATTACGATGTTTTAGTTGTCCTGGCCATAATTACAATGTTTCAGTTGTCGTGGCTACAATTACAATGTTTGAGTTGTCCTGGCCATAATTACAATGTTTGAGTTGTCCTGGCCATAATTACAATGTTTGAGTTGTCCTGGCCATAATTACAATGCTTGAGTTGTCCTGGCCATAATTACAATGTTTGAGTTGTCTGGGCCATAATTACAATTTTGAGTTGTCCTGGCCATAATTAAAGTGTCTGAGTTGTCCTGGCCATAATTACAATGTTTGAGTTGTCCTGGCCATAATTACAATGTTTGAGTTGTTCTGGCCATAATTACAATGTTTGAGTTGTCCTGGCCATAATTACAATGTTTGAGTTGTCCTGGCCATAATTACAATGTCTGAGTTGTCCTGGCCATAATTACAATGTTGAGTTGTCCTGGCCATAATTACAATGTTTGAGTTGTCCTGGCCATAATTACAATGTTTGAGTTGTCCTGGCCATAATTACAATGTTTGAGTTGTAGTCGCCATAATTACAACGTTTTAGTTTTCATGACCATAGTTACAATGTTTTAGTTTTCATGACCATAGTTACAATGTTTTAGTTTTCATGACCATAGTTACAATGTTTTAGTTGTTCTGGCCATAATTACAATGTTTGAGTTGTCGTGGCTATAATTACAATGTTTGAGTTGTCGTGGCTATAATTACAAAGTTTGAGATGATTGTGTCATAGAGTTCATTCATTTAAACTAAATGGCCAAACTGCTTCGGTGTTTACTTTTCAGTTTATTCCTCTACAGGTTCTCGAGTCTGGGAGGTTCCGGGTTCAAATCACCGTAAGGGCTGCGTTTTTTCGCGTGGACTTAGACTTCAAGTAATTCCCCCTGGTCTCTGGGTAGTGAGACGCCTGTGTGCATTGTTGTGCAGGTAAAAAAAAATGCCTTGGCAGTTGGAAATCGAAAAGAGTAGCATAACGGTGCTGCCTGGGCAAACTTTGCAGTTAAAAATCTACCCAAAGTATTTCAGGATCCTCGCCGGTGCTTCATTCTGTGCACTGTGCTGAGCTTCTTCGGACTCAGACTTGAGTTGGAAGAAGAACAGAGCACTTATGGGTTACTACCCCTGTGCCATGATGTTGGTCCATTGTTCAGAACCTTAATTACCTTTCATTACCAACAACGCCGATAGTCTTTGGCGAGCCGTATAAAAGGGTAGTTTGACCCACAAAAGGGTAGTGACCCACAAGTTGAGAACCGCTGCTTTACAGCATAAGTAGTAGGACAAAAGAAGGAAAACGAAAAGTTCAGAAGCGATCAAACCTGCAGACAGCAGTAGGAGGAGAGGTGGGGAGACAACACAAACATTGGTTAGAAAACATTTACCTGCACACCCTGCCGCCATGACTCTCACAGCAAGAAACATGACCCAGGACACGGACAAGGTCACAGAACATTGCAGCACCAACATGGCGGCTAGCGAGGAGTAGAGAAGCTTGCGCCGTCCGAACATGTCCGCCAGCATACCCCCAGTCAGAACCCCAAGGATGACCCCCGCAGCTTGGGCGTATGACGTCACGTTGAGGATATCTTCTCTGGAAAGGTCTTTGAGAATCTGGAAGGTATCATGGATATATTTGATTTATCATCACTACACACCGAATCAGGTCAGCAGAATTTCTAGTCCGCCACATTTCGTGTTGAATGGTACATGTCTGAAGCAAGTTAAAGAATGTAAATAACTAGGAAATATAATCTAGGATGACAGAAAAATAGATCGAGAAACAGAAACAATATGACAACCAGTCAGTGCACCTATATACCAACTGACACCATTATCAAGACATCCAAACATAAGTATGAACGCCACGAAACAGATTATAAACAACATTCTCATACCAACACTGCGCTACCAGTGCCAGACTTGGACATTATCAAAGGCTAATTTAACGTAAAATTCTCACCATGAAATGAGATGCCCGAGAAAAGTTGCTAACTTTAATCATCCGAGACAAAGTTAAAAATAATATTATCAGACAGACTGTAGGAAAAACACCAGGCAGTACATTCACTGAGAAACAGAAGATTAAAGGTTTGGTCGTTTATTAAAAATGCAGCCAAAACAAATACTAACACCGGTACACACGAAAAGATATGAAGTGAAATCAAGAGGCCACCCTATGAGAATATGGACTGATGACATTCAAGAGCTTCTTCATCGATACCGAATGACAACAGCCATTGTTACTAGTCAAGCAATGGATCGCAAACTGTTCCTCCCCACAACGCTTAACGGCAGAATTGAAAATTTATGATGATGATGATGACATACCGTATGGGTCCCGGACCTCATTTTGGGCGAAAAATAATTTGCCGCTGCCTCCTTAACTAACACGTTATGTTATGTTATCATAGTAGACGTTCCTGAACAATGGGCATTCCCATGTGCGATCATTCCTGCGATGCAGCAGCCACTCTAGGTACTTTTACTGACTGTTGCCACGAGGAGTTGGTTTTAATGTCTTCTGTCTCTGCCTCAAAGGCGGAATAGACGTGCTTTACTATGCGTGACTCCCAGGTCGCGCAGTCGTGTTAATGTCAAAAATTCGTCGGTATCTCTTAGCCCTTTGATTAAATCTGTTCTGCAAGTGTCTCTCCCCGTATACTTTGGTGTATTGCTTACCAGCTGGTCCTCTCTTTTGTTACCTATTACACCGGCATCATTAGGTGTGTTGATCCAGGTGAGACGGGTTAAGTCAAGGTCGTCTTCAGTATAGGCCAAGTAACATTTCCGTTTAGCTGGAATGCGTGGGCTAACACGCGTGTGTAGGTTTTCGAAGTGGAGTGAGTAGTGGCACTGAGAATCACCATTATCATAATCTTCTTCGTCATCATTATTATGATTATCGTCACCATTACCATCATCATTTTGACCCTAATCAGTACACTGCCTTACTCAAAATCATCATCTTTATCGTTTTTTTTCCATCAACATCGCGATCCCCCGTTATCAATAATAATAATAATAGCAATCTACGTTTTTTTCAATATCGTTAGCGTTATCATTATCATCAACGTAGTTGTTATCAGTACAATGGCAATCATTATCGTCATCAATAGCTTCGTTATCAATAACATCGTCGATATCAACACCAACGCCATCATCATTATCATTATCATCAACGTCATTATCATCACCGTTGTCCCCCGTGTGGGTTCCGGGGCCCCATTGTGGTTAAAACAAGAATAGACCCACTGCCTCCCCAAAAGCATGTCGTAAGAGTCGACTAATTGGGGAGCTTCCTTTGAAATCGGAGTGCATCTGCCGGAGAGGCAAGGAACCAACAGTCTGTATTCAAGAGAATGAGATCTGTAAAACTGATGCACACACAACACTCAGGTTCTGGAGCAGGACTGCAGTTCAGTAGTGGACGAGCAACCAGAACCTTTCGCCAGAGTTTACAGCTAGTGAACGCGAAGAAGAAGAAGAAGAAGATCATCGTTGTTATTATCACCACCATGGCAAGCATTATCGTCACCAATAGCCTAGTTATCAATAACATCGTTGATATCACCGCCAACACCACCACCACCACTACCATCGTCAGCATCATCGTTATTACCAATATAAACAAGTTTTTCAGTCCAGTTGTTGGCTGGGAAGGTCCGTATGAAATCGTTGTAGCCTGTTGCCCCAGTGCCGCCCCAGTTCTTTGTTTCCAGTTAACTGTCTATCTCTAAGATTGATGTTAATATTTAGAGATCTAATCAAAATTAAACATGAGACGTGCCAACTTCAGTGAAGTTAAACAACCCAGACCTGTGGGCATTAGGCAAACAACTTTTTTGGGGGGAAAAGGGAAGTGAGGTTTTTTTTTTTTGGGTCTTTCTTTGAGCAAACTTTTTTTTTGGGGTGAGGAAGGGGGGGGGGGGGGGCGCGCGTCTTCTTTTTATTTCTTTTTTTTTCTGTCTTTCTTTGAGCAAACTTTTTTTGGGTGGGGGGGGGGGGGGGGGGGTCTTTTTCTTTCTTTTTTTTTCTTTCTTTCTTTCTAGCACATGTGTGTTGTTTATTTCTTTCCGTCTTTCTTTCTTTCTTTCTTTCTTTCTTTCTTTCTTTCTTTCTTTCTTTCTTTCTTTCTTTCTTTCTTTCTTTCTTCCTTTCTTTCTTTCTTCCTTTCTTGCTCTGCCTCTAACTCCTCAAGTATGTGAGAGGAAGATGTACTCACTTACTGACTTTTTTGTCATTTTTTAATTTGCTTAAAATAAATACTATTCTTGTTTTTATTATTCGTTCTTTCTATATCTACACATACACACACACACACACACTCTCTCTTTTTTTTTCTCTCTCTCTCTCCTTTCTTCTTTCTTTCCTAAGTTACTTCATTCTTTCTTCTTTCTTTCCTAAGTTATTTCATTCTTTCTTCTTTCTTTCTGTATTCCTTTTTCTTTCTGTCTTATTTGTCTTCATCTTCCTTTTATCTCTCATTGTACCAAAAACCCTTCAACAAACCTCAAGCAATGTAGATCTGTCCATGCTTTCTCAAATTGTAGGGCTAATTTTTCTACAGCACGAGTTAGCTGGTCTCACTGCAACCTACCTTAGTGGCATCCAACGACATGCATGAGTCAGAGCTTCACAATTCTCACTTGCCGTGCCGTTCAACCCCACCAGAACCCGTACAACGAGCGATCAACATCCGGTGACACAAAGTGCTCCATTCGGATCAGGATCACCGGGGCACGTCCCAGAAACCCTGTTCAACCGTTAGGTTATATTTGGGCACCCGTCTGCAGCTAGGGTATGTGCTTTAAAATAACGAAAAACAGCGTCCCATATTAGGGGCAAACATTGCGTCCTTACTTCACTTTGGCGTCCTCGTATCACAAAGAAACGTCAACGAATGGGCGTTGTTATTCATATTTGAGTCAGCCAGTCAGTGATATGTCCCTTGCAGAAACTCGCTCCCATAACAACCTTCCAGAAAACTTCTCTATCACAAGCAAGATGTGCTGAGTCCGATACACCCATCTGGAGATCATCCGCCACATCCTGCAATCATCTTCTCTTTGGCCTTCCTCTTCCTCACTTCCCAGGCTTATTACTGCTCCATTATTGTTCTCTCTAATCTTTCGTGAAGTTTCAAGCGACCGAAATATCTAAATATTCTGTGTTTTATCGACTGTAATTGCCAGTCTTCTTCAATATTCAGTTCTTGAAGTATGGATGCATTTGTTCTTTTCTTTACCCACTATTCTTGTTTACGAAAACAAATTGCGCACACTCTACTAATTTTGTCAAAGACCTTTGTCTCCGTTCTAAACACTGGTGAGTACATCGCTCCCTTATGATAGGCAGACAGACAGGCTGACAGAAAGACATGTTGACAGGCAGACAGACAGGTTGACAGGCAGACAGGTTGGCAGGCAAACAGACAGGTTGACAGGCAGACAGACGGATTGGCAGGCAGACAGGTTGGCAGGCAGAGAGGCAGGTTGACAGGCAGACAGACAGGTTGGCAGACAAACAGGTTGACAGGCAGACAGGTTGGAAGGTAGACAGACAGATTGGCAGGCAGACAGGTTGGCAGGCAGCGAGACAGGTTGGCAGACAGACAGGTTGGAAGGCAGACAGACAGGTTGACAGGCAGACAGACAGGTTGACAGGCAGACAGACAGGTTTCGATACCTTTTAACCTTGCATTTAAATTTTCTTTAAAAGTATAGGTTTATACATTTCATATTATTTCAATATATTATCACATTCAGTTGCCGGTCGAAAGTTAATAATAATAATAACAATTAATAATAATAATAATTATTATTATAGAAGGGAAAGTAACAATAATAATAGTATCATAGAATGTGTGGAATGTGTCTGCTCCTGTTTTCCTCAGAATGGGACCCGGAAGCCATAAGGAGAACAAGGGTACTCATAATGATTATAATAATAAAAATAATTATTATCATTATTACAATAATAAAAGCAATAATAATACTAATACTTATTATTATTAATACTATTATAGGCATAATGCTACTAATAATCTTAATATGAATAGTGTGGTGGTGGTGGTAGTAGTAGTAGTGGAGTGGTAGTAGTGGTGGTATAAGTAGTAGTGTGTCGCAGAGTTGTGGTTGCTAGACGCTCGATTGGGAATCCAAAGGTTGTGAGTTCGAATTAAAACGCAGGCGAACTTTTTCCTTTTCTTCTTAAAAAAAACCTTGGCTTCCAGCATTAAATGGGTACCAAGTAAAGTCCTGGGAAATAAAGACGGCCTGCGTGATGTTGAACGCATCACTAGCTGAGTGCCCATTGGTCTATGAAATATAGATCTAGTCAAAAAAATGTCTTTTATGGACTTAAAGTAATATTAGCAGTAGCAGCAGAAGCAGTAGTAGTAGTTGTAGTAGTAGCAGTAGTAGCAGCAGTAATAGTAGTAGCAGCAGCAGCAGTAGTAGTAGTAGTAGAAGTAGTAGTAGTAGTAGCAGTAGTAGTAGTAGTAGTAGTAGTAGTAGTAGTAGTAGTAGTAGTAGTAGTAGTAGTAGTAGTAGTAGTAGCAGTAGTAGTAGTAGCATCAGCAGTAGTAGTAGCAGCAGCAGTAGTAGTAGTAGTAATACTAGTGGAAACAGTAGTACCAAATGTAGTAGTAATAGTAGTAGCAGCAGCAGTGAAAGCATTAGTATTAGGAGGAGGAGTAGGAGAAGAAATAGTAGTAGTAGTAGTAGTAGTAGTAGTAGTAGTAGTAGTAGTAGTAGTAGTAGTAGTAGTAGTAGTAGTAGTAGTAGTAGTAGTAGTAGTAGTAGTAGTAGTAGTAGTAGTAGTAGTAATAGTAGTAGTAGAAGTAGTAGTAGTAATAGTAGAAGTAGTAGTAGTTGTTGTAGTAGGAGGAGGAGGAGCAGTAATAGTAGTAGTAGAACCAATTGTAGTAGTAGCAGTATTAGTAGTAATAGCAGCAGCAGCAGCAGTTAGAGTATAGACGTAGGTGGAAGAGAATAGACATATTAACAACAGCGACAAGTACAAAAATCCCCATACGAATGAAATATGAACGTAGCCTTAGCGAGATGCCAGAATTTCACAAACACACACATATACATGCCTACTCCCAAAAGCGGAAGCAATACTTCATTAGCAAACTACTACTCCCGCAGCTCCAACACCACTCTCTGATTAAACCAACAGGACACCGACAAAAAGAAAACATTAGAGGGCGCATTTCCTGCCCCACATTCTCCCCCTTACAAAACGTCTAGTCGAAGAGGGTCGACTGCGGCCTTCTTAGTTTAGATCATAATAATAATCTCCCGTGTGGGTTCTGGGGCCCTACTATGGGAAAATAACAATAGACCCACTGCCTGCCCAGAAGCATGTCGTAAGAGTCGAATAATTGAGAGCTTTCTTCGAAGTCGGAGTGCATCTGCCTGAGAGGCAAGGAACCAACAGTCTGCACACAGATGTGTCAAATCTGTCAAACGGATGCACGTGCAACACTCAGGTTCTGGAACAGGACTGCAATCTAGAAGTGGACGAATAACCAGAATTTTCCAGTTTACAGTCCGTTTACATCCTTAGAAACTTACTGGGAACAAACGCGAAGTCTGGCCCAGCTCCGCCCAGCTACACACTTATAAGTGACGAGGACGGGCCAGGACACTGTGATCGGACGTTTATTCGTGCATTTTAAAATTGGACACGCGTAAGTTAAGTGGCAGGGTTGTCAGGCTGGTGCGACGTTGTATTGTCCCGACGGTCTTACCGGCGACTGCGTGTGCTTAATATTACAGGATGTGAGTGGATTTGACGTCCCCGTAACATGTACAACTGGGCCTAACCCCAACATCCCCTACGCCACACATTGAACCTAAGTCCGACGAGAGAGTTCCTTTTACACTCGTCTAACGTAGGCCACCCGACTAAGTATTAATGAAAGGTCACCTAGTCTGTAGCTGTGTGTTACTTGGATAAAAGTAATGTTTCGCTTCCCAGATCCCGCCCATATACACACTAGCTCACTTCTGATTGGTAGATCTTGAGCCACGTGTCCTTAGCACAAGGTTACGGGGGTGTTCTGCAATGTCATTGATATCGCGTATGTATATTTCAGCATGCCAGTGCTTTCAACACTCCAGAAACATGGACTAACTGGGTCTAACACAACCCCCCCCCCCCCCTAGAGAGTGCTGCAACCTATGTCACAGGCATTTTCTTTCTCGGAATAAAAACGTAAATGCAAGACAACACAGAAACCAAACAATAGAGCAGCACATCCGTAACCTGCAGAAAAGTAGACCAGCCCAACACACTTGTGAATGAAACGTGACCTTTTTTTTTTTTGGGGGGGGGGGGGGGGCTAACTTATTCCAGTAACTGGTGTGCCCCCTCTCCCTTTTCCTTATACACACACAATAATTTGGAGGCTCGGGGGGTCATAGCTCCTAGATGTCAACGCCTGTGTCCCTCAAACCCCTAGAGTGTTGTGTTATTGTTGTTCGAGATCCCAGAGAGTCGCCTGTCAGTAATTATATGAGTCTAAAAATGGACACATCCCTACTTGGTCTCGTGCAGGTCTCGTGCCAGGGGGAAGCTACCCACAAAGCCATTGTTTGGGTTAGCTAAATTGAATGGCTATCTATTTAGAGCCTGGGTTTTTTCCCGTTCGTTTCTCTCAATCTCTGTCTGTCTTCGTAGCTGTACCTTTTTTCAACATCGTTTTCGAGGTTATATACATTGGTTTCAATAATTGGATGAACCAAGAGGTAGTTTCAATGACTAGATACACCAAGAGGTGGATAGTTTTATTAAGTGGATACATCAAGAGACGGATAGTTTAAGTGAGTAGATACACCAAGAGGTGGATAGTTTCAATAAGTCGATACACCATTAGATGGATAGTTTCAATAAGTGGATACACTAAGAGGTGAATAGTTTTAATGAGTAGATACACCAAGAGATGGATAGTTTCAATGATTGGATACACCATTAGATGGATAGTTTCAATAAGTGGATACACTATGAGGTGGATAGTTTTAATAAGTAGATTCACCAAGAGGTGGGTAGTTTCAAAGAGTGGATACATCATTAGATGGATAGCTTCAATGAGCAGATACACTAAGAAGAGGATAGTTTCAATAAGTGGATACACAAAGAGGAGGATGGTTTCAATGAGTCGATACACCAAGAGCTGGATAGTTTCAATAAGTAGATAGACCAAGAGGTGGATAGTTTCAATGAATGGATATAACCAAGAGGTGGATAGTTTCCATGAGTGGATATAACCAAGAGGTGGGTGGTTTCAGTGAGTGGATAAAACCAAAAGGTGGGTGGCTTCAATGAGTAGACATAACTAAGGGGTGGATGGTTTCAATGAGTGGATATAACCAAGAGGTGGATAGCTTCAATGAGTGGATAGATCCAAGAGGTAGGTGGTTTCAATGAGTGGATATAACCAAGAGGTGGGTGGTTTCAATGAGTGGATAAAACCAAAAGGTGGGTGGTTTCAATGAGTAGACATAACTAAGGGGTGGATGGTTTCAATGAGTGGATATAACCAAGAGGTGGATAGCTTCAATGAGTGGATAGATCCAAGAGGTGGGTGGTTTCAATGAGTGGATATAACCAAGAGGTGGGTGATTTCAATAAATGGATATAATCAAGAGGTGGATGGTTTCAATGATTTAACCAAGAGGTGGATGGTTTCAATGAGTGGATATAACCAAGCGGTGGGTGATTTCAATGAGGGGATATAACAAAGATATGTTTGATTTCAATGAGTGGATATATCCACGAGGTGGATGGAGTCAGGGAGTGGATATATTAAGTGGTAAATAATTTAAATCAGTGGATATAACTAAGTGGTGGATAATACTACAAAGAGGTGGATGGTATGAATGATTGGATACCACTATCATCATTGTTCCACAGCACTGCCTCTTGCTGGGTGACCAGTTGATGTTGACTATCTGATCAGTTCCCTCCATCTCTGCCGGTCAGACGCAAATGAACTGGCGTTTGCATGTCTGAGACCTACATCTCTGTTCATTTGGGAACAGATTTCGACATCCTAGCGTTCAGGTTAGTTATTTGCGTATCCTTTACAGGACGCTGCAGAACCAACCCCAGCCATTTTGGTTGTAGTGGTTTTTACGTTCAGTGGTTTGCCATTGCTTTTTCTGAATGGGCAGCTCTCTGTACCACTGTCAAAACCAACGCAAGACAAATCGTCCGCAGCTAGAATCTAACCTGGCACCCCGGCATTACAAAGCGCGTTCGCAACGCCTGAGTCATAGAAGCCTACCAGCATTCAGGACAAGCCAGTCCTAACCCCGTCTCCCTCCTCGACAGCCAGCGAAGAGTTTCCGTACATGAGTTTACCCGCTGTCATCTGGTTAACTACTCGTTTTGCCTTCCATCTAAAGCGGAGAGTCTCAAGTGAAGCCCGCAAACACTTCCCACTGCATCATTTTTTTCATAAAACAATAACTAAACGGTTTTGTAGAAAAACGTGAATAGAAATATAATCGATATAACTGGTTTTTGGCAGTAGGTGTTTGAAGCGCGGCCAGCTCCAGATATAAAGCCGTACAGCTCAAACGGGATTTCCAGTTTTTGTGAGGCTGGCGTTGCCGGTCGGTGGTAACAATTGTTTTTGAGTAGATTTATACACAGTTTTATTAATTTGCAACATGTGTTATTGAATGAATTATTATTTTGAAGATAAATAAATGGCTATTGGAAAAAAAACAATTTTTGTCAGAATGATAATTCATTCAATAACACATGATGTAAATTAATAAAACCTTAGTTCAATTTGTGTATAAATCTACTCGATAACAATTGTTTACCACCGACCGGCCACGCCGGCCTCACAAAAACGGGAATTCCCGTTTGAGCTGTACTGCCCTAAATCTGGTGTTGGACGTGTTTAAAAAAAAAAATCATAGTTGACAATAGATTTTTCCATCAGTCACTTTAGTTACATCATGAAATATTCACATGCAAATTTAGGTACGGATTTTCAGTAACTTCCAAGAGACAGATAAACAAAAATTGAAATACAACTGAAAGAAGTGATGAATATAATTGTAACGAAAAGTGTTTTAGTCTGAACAGCAGTAAAACAGAAGTAACGGTAATTACCGAAGAGGGGGGGGGATGGACCTGTCAAAATGCAACATCAAAGTAAACAGGACAAACCTCAAGCAAGTCGATACGTTTATGTACTCGGGTACCCAGATAACATTAGATGAAAGACGTAATAAAGCAGCTAAATGTAGAATAACTCAAGCAAAGGTCAAATTTTATAAAAAGTAAAGTATTCTTTTTCAAATTAGATAAAATGGAGAATTCTCAAGAGCTACATAAATCCAGCCCTGATATACGGAAGTAAATCATGGTTACTTTGACGATTAGTGAAACATTATTTGGAGGCGACGGAGATGTGGTTTTTTAATGAGTGAGGAGAATACCCTAGACAGATAAACATTGCAATGAAGGTATTTTGCAACAAACTGCCTCACGAAGAGAACTAATTTCCCACATAAAAAAAGGGACAACCTACGTTCTTTGGTCATGTGATCAGAAGCAGAAAACTGGAGTACATCGTGACGGTAGGAAAGCTCGAAGGGAAGAGCGGCAGATGGAAACAGACACAGAAGATGCATGACAGTTTGACATCTTAGCATGGAAGATCATCTGTGTCAGAAGTGACTGAACGTACATGAGACAGAAAGTTGTGGATAGACATGCATACCAACACCACGTACATGAGACAGAAAGTTGTGAATAGACATGCCTACCAACGCCACGTACACGACACAGAAAGTTATGGATAGACATGCATACCAACGCCACGTACACGACACAGAAAGTTATGGATAGACATGCCTACCAACGCCACGTACACGACACAGAAAGTTATGGATAGACATGCATACCAACGCCACGTACATGACACAGAAAGTTGTGGATAGACATGCATACCAACGCCACGTTCACGAGACAGAAAGTTGTGGATAGACATGCTTACCAACGCCACGTACACGCGACAGAAAGTTGTGGATAGACATGCCTACCAACGCCACGTACATGAGACAGAAAGTTGTGAATAGACATGCCTACCAACACCACGT
>CAJHNH020008520.1:148561-201061 GCA_905116865.2 Candidula unifasciata | reverse complement strand
GATGACAACACCCACTACTCCTAATCAAACTTTGGATCGCAGCTTGTTCCTTTTCTCGGCACTTAACTGCAAAGGGAGTAGCCATGGTCGAGCGGCTAGACGCCCGCCACGGATCGGAAGGTCGTGGGCTCGCTCCCTGGCTGAGCCGGACATTTTTCAAAATGACCTTGGCTCCCAGGTCGACCCAGCCTTGAGTGGGTACCGGGTGCAGTCCCGAGAAGTAAAGGCGGACGGTGTGGTGCGGACCACATCACCCATCTTGGGTCGACTGGTCTACACAAATATAGGTCTAGCCCTATATGCCCTATATGCCTAAAGGCGTGGATAAGGGTCCTTTACTTACTTAACTGCAAAAGTGGAAGTTGTTGTTTTGATGATTTTGATGCAGAAGATAATTGTCACCACAGAGGAACAGGCTGTTAGACTGAGAGATGAATAGACAGGTAGATTGACAGACGAACAGGCTGTTAGACTGAGAGATGGATAAAGACCGGCAGATGGATAGACGAACAGGCTGTTAGACTGAGAGATGGATATAGACAGGTACATGGACGGGCGAACAGGCTGTTAGACTGAGAGATGGATATAGACAGGCAGATGATCAGACGAACAGGTTGTTAGACTGAGAGATGGATATAGACTGGCAGATGATCAGACGAACAGGTTGTTAGACTGACAGATGGATATAGACTGGCAGATGATCAGACGAACAGGTTGTTAGACTGAGAGATGGATATAGACAGGCAGATGGACAGATGCACAGGCTGTTAGACTGAGAGATGGATATAGACAGGCAGATGGACGGACGAACAGGCTGTTAGACTGAGAGATGGATATAGACAGGCAGATGGACGGACGAACAGGCTGTTAGACTGAGAGATGGATATAGACAGGCAGATGGACAGATGCACAGGCTGTTAGACTGAGAGATGGATATAGACTGGCAGATGGATAGACGAACAGGTTGTTAGACTGAGAGATGGATATAGACAGGCAGATGGACGGACGAACAGGCAAAGTAACAGTCACAGACATAATATTTAAACATACAGGTGGACGGGGGATTAGACAGTCAAATAGATTAGTAATAATAGACAAACAAAGATGTAGACAGAGGGTCAAGAATGAAGTGACTGACAGACAGAGGAAAAAATAAAAAAGAAAGACAGAAAGACAAAAGAAAGAATGAAGGACAGAAACAAAGAAAGAAACAAACAAACAAGGAAAAAGAAAGAAAGAAAGAACGAAAAAAAAAGAAAGACAAAAAAAAATAAAAAGATTAATTGACAAAAAGAACGAACAAAAGAAAGAATATGCAGCCTTAGACTTCGATCAATACTACACATAAAAAATCATAACATGTCTTTTCATAATCTATACCAGTCCCATATTTTGATGCCCTCAAATAAAAAATGGCTTCGTTTCCGCCACTCCCCCCACTTCCGCTTTCATGTTCCCTTTGACTGATATCGATGGGAAAGGTCGTGTTCGACAATGGTGACTGCTATTGATTACCTTTTTATGCCGCATGATTTAGTGTCCTAAACCCTCAAGCAGTTTGGCTGTTCTGTTTTGTGTGTTGTTTGCCAGGCTGTTACTTTTCTATTCCTGGGCGTTTCATTGTCCATAACTGTCATTAAAATTTACAGCTTTTTGTGTTGGCATTTTCCTGTCTTTGCAGAAGACAGAGTTGCAGTGTGTTATAGGAGTTTTCTGAAATCGGGAGGGGGTTGGTAGAGGGAAAGGGGGGGGGGGGGAAGGGGGTGGTGGGTGAGGAGTACCAGAGTTGGGGAAGGGGGGCGGGCAGGAGGGGGGGGGGCCTTGGCATACTAAACAAAAAGAGGGGTGGGGGTCTTTGACATACTCAAAAAAGGGGGCGGGTCTTGAGATTCTCAAAGGCGAGGGGGGGGGGGGGGGGGGGGGGGTTCGACATTCTCAAAGCGAGGGGGGCGCATCTTGACATTCTCAGGGGGAGGGAGGGCGGGGGGTCTTGACATTCTCAAAGTCGAGGAAGGTATTGAACATTCTCAAGGGGGAGGGAGGGGGGGGGGGGTCTTGACATTCTCAAAGTCGAGGAAGGTATTGACATTCTCAAGGGGGAGGGAGAGGGGGTCTTGACATTCTCAAGGGGGAGGGAGGGAGGGGGGTCTTGACATTCTCAAGCGGGGGGGGGAGGGTCTTGACATTCTCAAAGGCGAGGAGGGGGGTCTTGACATTCTCAAGGGGGAGCGAGGGAGGTGGTGTCTTGACATTCTCAAGGGGGAGGGAGGGGGTCTTGACATTCTCAAGGGGGAGGGAGGGGGTCTTGACATTCTCAAGGGAAAGGGAGGGGGGGGGGTCTTGACATTCTCAAGGGGGAGGGGGGGGGTCTTGACCTTCTCAAAGGCGAGGGGGTCTTGACATTCTCAAGGGGGAGGGGGGGTCTTGACCTTCTCAAAGGCGAGGGGAGTCTTGACATTCTCAAAGGCGAGGGGGGTCTTGACATTCTCAAGGGCGAGGGGGGTCTTGACATTCTCAAGGGGGAGGGGGGGGGGGTCCTTGACATTCTCAAGGGGGAGGGCGGGGGGTCTTGACTTCTCAAGGGGGGGGTGGGGGGGGGGGTGGGGAGTGGGTGGGGGGGGGGGGGGGGGGGGGGTGGGCTAGGAGATGACTAAACCTGGGGGTTTTTGACATTCTCAAGGGGGATGAGGGGGGGGGGGTCTTGACATTTCCTAAGGGGGAGGGGGAGGTCTTGACATTCTCAAATAAGAGGAGGGGGGGGGTCTTGACATTTTCAAGGGGGGGGGGGGGGTCTTTGACATTCTCAAGGGGAGGGGGGAGGGTCTTGACATTCTCAAAGGCGAGGAGGGGGGTCTTGACATTCTCAAGGGGGTGGGGTCTTGACATTCTCAAAGAGAGGAGGGGGGTCTTGACATTCTCAAGGGGAGATGGGAGGGTCTTGACATTCTCAAAAGGGGGGGGGGGTGGTCTTTACATTCTCAAACGAAAGGAGGGGGGTCTTGACATTCTCAAGGGGGTGGGGTCTTGACATTCTAAAAGAGAGGAGGGGGTCTTGACATTCTCAAACGAGAGGAAGGGGTCTTGACATTCTCAAACGAGAGGGGGGGGGGTCTTGTCATTCTCAAACGAGAGGAGGGGGGGGGTGGGTCTTGACATTCTCAAGCGGAATAGGAGAGTGCCACCTGATACAAGTTTGGAGACCCCTGTGCTATAGACAGGCACAGGAAGCACCGTCTATAACTCTATGGCGATGGCGATTACGACCAGCAGGACCAGGTGGCATTCACAAGAATCTTTAATCCTATTAACAATGAGTGAATTGGTTAAAGCTTTTGCCTGGATGTTTTGAACTCATTTCACATGCTGTATCGTTTTCTACATGAGTGAAGATTTATAAAAAGGATCGCAGGAGCTATGGTACTCGTATTTTGTGGGACGCAGTTACCACTTGACTAGGCGTTATATTGACTAAAACAGGATCATTTTGGATCAAACTGGTGTAATGAAGTCGTTTCTTTTCTTCTTCTTCTTCTTCTTCTTCTTCTTCTTCTTCTTCTTCTTCTTCTTCTTCTTCTTCTTCTTCTTCTTCTTCTTCTTCTTCTTCTTCTTCTTCTCTTCTTCTTCTTCTTTCTTCTTCTTCTTCTTTCTTCTTCTTCTTTCTTCTTCTTCTTCTTCTTCTTCTTCTTCGTCCTCCTCTTCTTCTTCTTCTTCTTCTTCTTCTTCTTCTCTTCTTTCTTCTTCTTCTTCTTCTTCTTCTTCTTCTTCTTCTCTTCTTCTTCTTCTTCTTCTTCTTCTTCTTCTTCTCTTCTTTCTTCTTCTTCTTCTTTCTTCCTCCTCCTCTTCTTCTTCTTCTTCTTCTTCTTCTTCTTCTTCTTCTTCTTCTTCTCTTCTTCTTCTTCTTCTTCTTCTTCCTTCTTCTTCTTCTTCTTCTTCTTCTTCTTCTTCTTCTTTTTCTTTTTCTTCTTTCTTCTTCTTCTTCTTCTTCTCTTCTTCTTCTTCTTCTTCGTCTTCTTCTTTTCTTCTTCTTTTCTTCTTCTTCTTCTTTTCTTCTTCTTCTTCTTCTTCTTCTTTTCTTCTTCTTCTTCTTCTGTTTGGTTTCCTCCCCATCTCCTGCATCCAGATCCTCATCGTCGTCGTCATCCTCCTATTCCTTCTTTTTCATCTCCTTCTCCTTCTCTTTCTCCTCATCCCCCATCTTTTCTTCTTTCTTTTCTTCTTTGTCTTTGACCAAGCCATAAATGTCAAGTCAATCTACTGTAACAAAAACAAAATACAGTGATGAAACCAGGCCATACTGATGCATATTTTTAGGAGCAAACAAAAAAATGAAAAGAGTCCGATCAGACCACACGAGGCTATTAAGTGAATTACAAAAGACAGTGAAGTTCATTCTAGAGACAAGATTGCAGATACATATAATTTGTTCCACAAGAATGAAGGAAGAAGGGAAGAAAACCACAATTTGCTGCATAATTTTAAAAATAAACTAGCTTCATCACACCGTCCATTACATAGACACATAAGACCTACCTGTATTAACGTGTTGATGATGAACAAGCGTTTCTGGAAGAATCCAAACTGGCCACTCTCTCGAGCGATGGTGTCAAAGAAGACAGCACTCTCGTCATGTTCCATTATACAGAGCTATTTCTGGCGATCACCTGACAACCTAGCCACAATGTAAACAAAATGAAAGGTCAAGTTTTGGCATTCAAATAAAGACGCAAAAATATGAAAACTGCATGTTAAATGGGGTGAAAGGGAAAGAAGGGGGGTAGCTGAGGGTGCAAACCTACCCCAGCATGTGTTTGCTCTTTCAAACAGTCTGTTGCTTTACTAGACTATTTTACGGTCAGTAGTTCGCCCTGTCAGACTTTGTACAAGTGCCAGACGTGGCCACTCACATAAACCATACAAGAAGATGGTGCTTTATTAAAATCCTACCCCAAACAGGGGAAATCCACAGGTCACGGGACAGTTTAATATTTCAGGGGGTGGTAGATAGGCTGCTCTCTCGTGTGACATCGTGGGTTGCGGTTAGGGCCAGTTCTAGATGTTTTGGGGTCGTTACAAGCACCAGAAAGCCTTGAAACCCAGTCTTACCACCCTCTAAAATGCTGGACTGCCCTGGGACGTCATCTGGGGTAAGATATCAATAAAGCACCAAGAAGAAAACAAATGCAGTCACCTATCAGCTAGACCCACTGCTTAGACACCCCACACTGCCTCCAGCAAAACAGCAAATGATATTTAGCATCAAAATTCCTACTTTACGCTATCAGTGCCAAACACTGAAATTAAATAGGGGACAAAAACAGAAGATGATATTTAGCATCAAAATTCCTACTTTACGCTATCAGTGCCAAACACTGAAATTAAATAGGGGACAAAAACAGAAGATGATATTTAGCATCAAAATTCCTACTTTACGCTATCAGTGCCAAACACTGAAATTAAATAGGGGACAAAAACAGAAGATGACTAGCTACCAGTGAAATGCAGTACTATATAAGAGCCACTAGAAATACAAGAAAAGACAGGGTTAGGAATACTGGAGTTAAAGAGAAAGCTGTATTGTATTACCAGCGTGTCCCAATTATATTGACAAAGAATGGAGTGATTCGGTCAACTAGTGAGAAGGCAGCCAGACCAAACTGAGACTTTTTTACATCAGAATATATTATTTTGTGTTGCCATTCGGCACATAATTAATATTGTTAATATTATTAGTATTACGTACTGAAACATTGCTTAGGTCCAAAAGTGCCACCAGCAGAAAGGTAGTAAAGAACCTAAACTTCCAATATCTCGATGGTTTATTTTAAAGTCCCTGCCCATAAAAATCTTCGAAAAAGTTATATTACATATTAGAAATATTATACAACCTCGCGTTTTCAAGGCGAGAAAATATTCTTCAAAATTCTAAAAAAACAAAACGCACAAATGGCTTCAGGCTACATCATGAGACGCAGTCATTGAATGCCGTGCTGTGTGCGAAACATCATCCCATAGCACAATCGATTAAACAGAAAAGTGAAAAGTAAATTGAATTACTAAACAACTGCCTAAAGCGTAGAAGATCAAAACTCAATTTACAACACGAGGGGTAGAGTTATGGGCGTGCTCAGATGAAGTGGGAGATAGTTAGTCTATAGAAATTGTTTGTACTCGTCTGTTTGTTGACAAGGATCATATAAATCTCTGTATATTTATGTTATCGTTGTAATATGATTACATTTATCCGTGAGTATTCTTCTTCTTCTTCTTTTTCTTCCTCTTCTTCTTCTTCTTCTTCCTCTTCTTCTTCTTCTTCTGCGTCTTCATCATCATCATCATCATCACCATCATCATCATCTTCTTCTTCTTCTTCTTCTTCTTCTTCTTCTTATTCTTCTTCTTCTTCTTCTTCTTCTTCTTCTTCTTCTTCTTCTTCTTCTTCTTCTTCTTCTTCTTCTTCTTCTTCTTCTTCTTCTTCTTCTTCTTCTTCTTCTTCTTCCTCTTCTACTTCTCCTTCTTCTTCCTCTTCATTAACTGATGCCTGCACAGAATAGAGGGAATTAAATGGTATAATAGAATCACTAATGTAGAGCTTTCGGAGAGAATAAACAGGGTTCTAATGGACCAAGAGGTGAAGAGAAGACGCTGGCGGTTGATAGGACACAGGCTGAGCAAATCTCAGACAATGTAACTAGAGTGTCTCTGCACTGGAGCCCACAGGGGCACAGAACTAAGGCAAGACCAGGAAAACACGCGGAAGAGGAAGCTTTGAGGCATGCCCACTAAAAATCCACCAGGTTTATCCCTCACTTGAAATGTCAAAGGAGAAGTATCTTCTATTTGCTCTTTGAGATTTCACTTGCCATTTTACAATTATTTGGAATAAGAAGAGTATTATTTTTCTGTCGTTCCCAGGCGATAAAAAGGAGGAATCGCCGAGGATGGCATCAACAGACGAAATCCGCTCACAATACGCCATCTTCCCCGTCCTGGAGGAGATGGGGGGAAAAGAAGAAGGAAAAATGATTTTTTTCACACACTTTAGGTTTGAGCACACTTAGACCCTGAGAGGTCAAACTCAAGAAGACCCGCTGCTTCTCCACAAGCATGTCGCAAGAGTCGACAACTGGGAGCTTCTTTCGAAGTCGGAGTGCATCTGCCTAAGTGGCAATGAACCAACAATCTGCATACCGTCAATACATATCTAGTAATGGAATGTGCACGTAACACTCAGATTCTGTGTGACAATACGCTCGGTGACTCCAGAATGTCTTTCCTCAACCTACTTTTATTTCTTTGTATTTTGAAAGTATACAGGAAAATAGGGATTTGGATACATCCTTAATCTAAGTAAGACGACCACATCAAACCTTTAATTCTCCTGGACCGTTGGTCATATCAAACACTAAAACTTTTCCCCAGATGTTAAGTGTTAAGGTACAGAGATAAGACTGACCAAGCAGACTTACTGACTGGAGATTTGCACTCCATTTGTTGGTGTCAGATATTTATCGCCTAGCCAAGACCTTCAGGAGCAGATAACAAGGCTAATTGCCATTATCTCCCCCTGAGGTTACCTAAACTGGAGTGCCGGTCAGATCGTCAATATTGACACAGTGAGCCGAAAGTGTTGGCAGAAGAATTGACAAAGTCTGATTTTATTGTGATGACAGGTGAAGTAGACTGGAGGTGTGACTTGGCCTATTAGCTTTGACCAGCTTAATTGAACCTGTAGAAGGTGACCGTGGGAATTTAAACAAGTGTTGTACAGCCCTGACTGACAGCGAATAAACTTGCCCACAAGGGAGGAGCTGTGACATCCTTAAATGTGAATGATTTTAGGCGTAATGTAGGAGGAGCTTAATAAAAGTTATAAAGGGGTGAACTCTAGGTCTGGTAAATGAGACGCTGTCAAGCACATGCCATCTGTTGGGCTTAACCTAAGCTTGAGACATAACTTTTGGCAGTGTGGTTTCATTTTCCAGGTAAGATCGAAATTAGGTTCAAATCTATATTTTGTGATAGAAATCTAACTGTCTTTTTGCTCAAGTGTGTGTCTTCATCACTTTGTAATACTCCTAGGCGGACATTTCTTCATTCTCGTAGGGCACTGTCACATTGCTTTATATCCTATTTGATAGTGTCATGAATGTTTTTTCGTGCACATGTGTTTCAATGTTGTAAAACCTAAATGTTGTTGTTGCCATTGAAATTTAATGAACTATCATGTTTTTGAAGTCACAAGAGTGAAGATAACTTTGGCAATCTTTTCACGTGTGGTTAATGTGAATCTGTATTACATACAGCTAACACACTGAAATGTGTTTAACTCTCGGGAGGCTAATGCGGAGATTGATCCCGGAGAGTAAATCCACGAGATTTGTTATTTGATTCGCCCCAGAACTATTGTTAGCATTCTGGGCGCGTCGATTGTTCCAAGCATAGATTCCAGAACTGGTTCTGTCTGACTGATTGTCATTTTGAGTCTGTACGAGAGATGGCACCTGACGTAGAAGACTTGACTATCATTACAGGACGTGTAGAGGAAGGCAGAAGATGTAAACAGTTGGAATGTGAGACATAAGCCCTTCCAAATTGGACAGGAGTGAATGTGAGCATGAGGGAGAGATAAAATGTTTTATTTAAATAAACACATGCTGATGTTATTATAATATACATGCTTAGTGTACATCTAGAGCAGATACTACAAATATGCGCTTGTTTCTTCATTCTCCAGTTCCCACATTGGGCAGGGACTAGTAAGCATCCATTCATTGCTGACCGTCTGAGTGTAACGACCTGCTTGAAGCAGTGAGGACGACAAACTGGGAAAGAATAGACAGGGTCTCAAGCCGAGAACTGTCCTGACGGTGAATTCTCCTACTAGAAACTAGAAGCTAAGTTGTGTACAACTTTAATGTCATCTATAACATCATCCCAACTCTACTAGCCTAAACAAGTTCATTTTGGTTACGATTTATTCAAATAAATCACGTTTGATGTTGTTACAACATAGTTGAGTAAATTGTGTACTTAGGTTCAAGTGTCTTTGTGCATATTAGTTTACTTTAGCTAACAAATATTTAAATCACTTGATGGGGGCTTTTAAGTAATGCCAGGAGAGGAGAGCAGTCGGAGGGGTTAAATAAGCACCTGGATTATATCACAGTGGGTGTATCCAGATATCTATCTATCCCTTCTCCTACTCCTGTGGGTACAAGTACAGCAACTTTCATTTCATGGAACGAGCCACAAGCTGTTTTCTTGGCTATCCAGGACTGTCTAGGATCAACATAGCTTAGATAATAGTCCAGTTTCTCACGTGGGTGGGCATTGTTAAGGTTCAAACCCACACCCTCACTATATCAGTGTATCCCAGGCGATAAAAAGGAGGAATCGCCGAGGATGACATCAACAGACGAAATCCGCTCACAATACGCCATCTTCCCCGTCCTGGAGGAGATAGGGGGAAAAGAAGAAGGACAAATGATTTTTTTCACACACTTTAGGTTTGAGCACACTTAGACCCTGAGAGGTCAAACTCAAGAAGACCCGCTGCTTCTCCACAAGCATGTCGCAAGAGTCGACTAGCTGGGGGCTTCTTTCGAAGTCGGAGTCCATCTGCCTAAGAGGCAATGAACCAACAATCTGCATACCGTCAATACATATCTGGTAATGGAATGTGCACGTAACACTCAGATTCTGGAACAAGACCAAAGTCCAGAGGTGAACAAACAACCAGAACTTTCCACCGACGTTTACAACGCAGAGAAGAAGAAGAAGGAGAAGAAGAAGAAGGAGAAAAGGAAGAAGAAGAAGAAGAAGAAGAAGAAGAAGAAGAAGAAGAAGAAGAAGAAGAAGAAGAAGAAGAAGAAGAAGAAGAAGAAGAAGAAGAAGAAGAAGAAGAAGAAGAAGAAGAAGAAGAAGAAGAAGAAGAAGAAGAAGAAGAAGAAGAAGAAGAAGAAGAAGAAGAAGAAGAAGAAGAAGATGAAGATGAAGAAGAAGCAGGAGAAGAAGGAGAAAAATAAGAAGAAGAAGAAGAAGAAGAAGAAGAAGAAGAAGAAGAAGAAGAAGAAGAAGAAGAAGAAGAAGAAGAAGAAGAAGAAGAAGAAGAAGAAGAAGAAGAAGAAGAAGAAGAAGAAGAAGAAGAAGAAGAAGAAGAAGAAGAAGAAGAAGAAGAAGAAGAAGAAGAAGAAGAAGAAGAAGAAGAAGAAGAAGAAGAAGAAGAAGAAGAAGAAGAAGAAGAAGAAGAAGAAGAAGAAGAAGAAGAAGAAGAAGAAGAAGAAGAAGAAGAAGAAGAAGAAGAAGAAGAAGAAGAAGAAGAAGAAGAAGAAGAAGAAGAAGAAGAAGAAGAAGAAGAAGAAGAAGAAGAAGAAGAAGAAGAAGAAGAAGAAAAAGAAGAAGAAGAAGAAGAAGAAGAAGAAGAAGAAGAAGAAGAAGAAGAAGAAGAAGAAGAAGAAGAAGAAGAAGAAGAAGAAGAGTACTGTTTGGATAAGGAAAAAGCTGTTGCTAAGATATGCACTGTAATATCCCTGCTATTTATTGCCTTCTGCCTGTTGTCGTGCCTACAGCATTGCCGTGACCATCATCTCTGCTGATAGATGTCTGTATCTGGCTGTTATGCCTTCATAGCTTTTCCTAACCTTATGTCCTCTGAGCATGCTTCAGACTAAGTTTTATTGCTGACTCGGACTGTCCAAGCGGAAGTATCCTGTCTTTGCTCTTTGAGATTCCACTTGCCATTTGACAGATATTATTGCGGAGTTCACTTCCTTGCTTATGCATTTTGTCTGGTTGGATGGTGGAAAAGGGGGGGGGGGGGGCTGAAATAATGCACGTATATTGCTCTAAACGTTTTGTATAGTTTTCTAGGTATGACCTTTCTGGATTACAGAGCCATGAAGTAGACTTCTAAAAACACCTATCAATGTTATAATGCCATCATCAACCTTTATAGCTATACTGACACCCCCAGTTCTCTTGCATCTATTTGCATCAGTGTCTCAGTCAAACAGGACTAAACACACCTGAGCACATTATCCATACCTGTCCTCCCAGCCTACAGCTTCGAAAAGACAGCTGGCCTGAAGAGCAAAGTGCGCAGAGCAAGCTATGGGGAACCATGAATGACCCTGCTACTGACATCTGAGTTCACAGAAGCAACCCACCTGATGGTCTGATCTGAGCATACGAAACCGAACACAAAGAAGAAAGAAGAAGAAGAAGGAACCATAATCAAATTGTTGAACTTGACACATCCTTATCGTCGCTTGTTAACACATGGAACATGACGACCGATTATGCAATTTGCGCAGAAGACAATCCCGAGAGCCTCTAAACCCATCGGGCTGGGGGACCCACAGTGTGAACCAATGAATGCCTAAGTGGATATGATGTGCTAACAACTCATTCCTTCTGTATGCACATAATTTATGACACAGTAACTGTTGTGTCATTTTTCTGTAACTGTTATGTAACTGTTGTGTAATTGTTCTGTAACTGTTATGTAACTGTTGTGTAACTGTAGCTTACTGTTGTGTAACTGTTACATTCATCAGCATGCCTGAATGCTTTATGGCAGTACATTTGCGTTTAACTGATGTCTTCTATGATGGGAAGACAACACTTCTTAGCTGATCAGCTGAAGATCCTTGATCTTCCTGCATCTCCTGTTTGACTGACTCACACATTTTCAAATCTCAGATGTCTGCACTATCAACTATTGTTCACTCTCAACCAGAAGGATCTGTCGGAGAAGAGAAATCCATGAACGAGCTGTATGAGGTCGGGTGTTACCGTCAAACCATCAACGATACAGTCATGGTTCTGGTCAATATACATTTTATGTAATGTAGAAATGTAAACAGACAGGTGGACAAGATGAATCCATTATTTTGGTATATGCAGTTTACCTGCTATTCTGTTGAAGGATGGTATTTTGTCTTCTTATTCTTAAAGTCCATGCCGTGTGGTAGTGATGTCTTATGCACAACCGTCTGTCTCGTGTACATTCAATCAACTCTGGTACAGATGATCTTCCATGTCATGATGTCATACTATCCAGCATCTATTCTGTCAGTCTCCCTCTGCCTCCCCTCCCCTCCAACTTTCCTACTGTCACCATGTACTCCAGTTTAATCCTTTTCACACGACCAAAGAATGTAAATTGTCTCTTTCTGAAGTGGACAATCAGTTCTCTTCATGAGTCAGTTTCTTTTAAGACGTCTTCAATAATCTTTTCATCATTCTAGGACATTCTCATCATTCGTCTATAAAACCACATCTCCGCAGCTTTGAAATAAGTTTTTACTAATTTACCATGATTCACTTCCCTATATCAAGATAGGATTTTTATAACTGTTAAGAATTCTCTTTCTCGTCTCAATTGACAAAGAAATTTTTCATAAAGTTTTCTTCATTTTGTAAAAGGCTGCATTTGTTTGAGCCATTCGACATTTAACTTCCATCTTGAGTTGTCAGTGTGCCCAAGTACTTAAACATATCAGCTTGCTTGAGATTTTGTCTATGTGGGTTTTAATCATGTTGTTGTCACGTGGGTCCATCTTTTCATGCAGAGGTTACTGAAACCACTTTCTGCTTAGAGGTTAGTAAATGTTACGTGATTGAATTGAATCTATCCAGTTTGGATTTTTTATTTAAGTTCTTGTTTTTCTTCTTCTTCCTTATGTCCACCAGCAGTAAACTTTGGCGGAAAGTTCTGGTTGTTCATCCACTTTAGGACTGCAGTCCTGTTCCAGAACCTGAGTCTTGTGTGTTCTTGTTTTGAGTTAGGTAATTCCAAGTAGTAATCGTAAACCCTTCAAATTATCCGAAGCTTGTATGCCAGTCAGACTGGGAAGGGGGAGCAGGCGATTTGAGGTGGTGAAGACGTCCGACTAGGCTGGTACAGTGAAAAGGTGGAAGAAAGAGTTGTAGATGTCCTAGGTTAGCTATTTCCAGGTGAGGTGTTAGCTGGTTTGTTGTGAGTTCAGGGGAAATCTCCAACACAACAGACCAAACATCTAGCCACCAGTTAACTGTATGCGCCTTTTTTGAGTGGTGGACTTTTTTGAGTGGTGGACTTTTCTGAGTGGTGGACTCCTGTATCTGAAAAAGAGGAGTCAAGGCGACTGTGTGAAAATATAGGTTAGTTGCGTATCCTTTAAAGGACGTTGCAGAACCAACTCCAGCAGCCCCTGGCAGTTGTGTGGTTTCTCTAGGCAAATTTACGTCCAGTAGTTTGCCATTGCTTTCTGGACGGGCGGCTTTCTTGATACCACTGTCGAAACCAACGTAAGGCGCATGCCCCGCAGCTGGGATCGAACCCGGCACCCCGGCATTACTAAGCGTTCGCATCGACTTAGCCACAGAGCCGACTGTGTGAATATACACACTCATTGTGTGTCCTTACCCATTCGGATGTTAACCACTTATACTTCCATTGCTACAATAAAGACTCTCATAATATCTTGGACAAGGAAGAGGAGAAATACTCACATCTTGAAAGACTTGAACATCAAGGAAGACTGGCTGATAAACAGCATCCTGTCTCGGAAGCTGACATATTTTTGTCACATCAAGCGCAACGACGGATTGGGAAAATTAATAGTAGAAGGCATGGTACCAGAAAGGAGGGGCAGGGGCCGACCTACACTAAGATGAGCACAGAACTTAAGTGACTTCTTGAGTATGAAAGTACATGAAGCATGAGAGCTGGCGCGAGACCGAGTTTCTTTTAGGCAGACTGTGATGAGAGCGACGTTCTGCAAAGGACCTGCTACATGATGATGATGAATATAATAACTTCTGTCCATAAAGTTATATTTCAGTTTGTAATAGATTACAAAATCGTTTCTCTGAGACGGACAAACGATCGCATTGTTACTGCTGTATTACAAACTGCCTGCGACTGAAAGGGTCAACACCCTTTCTCTTTTCTCTCTTCGTTTTTGGATCTGTTTCATGTTCTACTAACAAAAATCTTTTGTTTTTCTCGTTCTTTCTCCTCTCTATCTTCATCTTTTCGTTTCTGATGCTTCCTGTCTTGCTAAACCTCGTCGGCAATAAAACGTGATTACAACACAATCCCCTACGAGCTTCTTTGTCCTCCACAAATCCTCACATTTGAAAAATCCCAGGATTAGTTATATTTTATTTCTCCGCTCTCTCTCTCTCTCTCTCTCTCTCTCTCTCTCTCTCTCTCTCTCTCTCTCTCTCTCATCTCTCTTACTTTTTTTCTGTTTCATTATATCTCTCTCCATTTGTTTTTTCTCTTTTCTCTTCTCTGCTGTTTACCAGCTGTTCTTTTGCGTGACGTTTTATCTTTCTTTCTTTCTTTCTTTCTTTCTTTCTTTCTTTCTTTCTTTCTTTCTTTCTTTCTTTCTTTCTTTCTTTCTTTCTTTCTTTCTTTCTTTCTTTCTTTCTTTCTTTCTTTCTTTCTTTCTTTCTTTCTTTCTTTCTTTCTTTCTTTCTTTCTTTCTTTCTTTCTTTTTCTTTCTTTCTTTCTTCATCTCTCTACCTTTATTCCTCTTGCACTCTTTCTATATCGTCGACCCCTTCCTCGCACTCTATCCATACACCATCCCTTTCCAATTCTTCTCCCCCCCCCCTCTCCACCCTCTTTTTCGCTTTTATTTTTGCTACTCACTCTGTCGCTCTCTGCTCACTCTGTCGCTTTCGTTTTTTCCCTTCTTTCCCTTATTCTCTGTGTGTGCGAGCGCGTGTGTATGAGCGTTACTCTCTCTCTCTCTCTCTCTCTCTCTCTCTCTCTCTCTCTCTCTCTCTCTCTCTCTGTCTCACTCTTTTCCCCCTCCGGCAATCTTTAATTGTATGAATCCATTACAGAGGTCCCCGCAAGGTCGACGCATGAAAGCAGAGCTAATGAGAGACCTAAAAATGGAGGCAAAACAAATATTTTGGCCACATTACTAGACACGCCTGATATAAAAATTATATAAGAGCGAAAAAAGAGCCTTGAGTGCTAGAGGTTTAGGGTTCAATCCCCGGTAAGGGCTAGGATTGTTTCGGTAGACTTGGACTTCTAGTAATATCCCCTGCTCTCTTGGTAGTGAGACAGGACGCCCGTGTGTATTGTTGTTGGCGTTTAAAAAACATCCTTTGGAATTTGAAAAGAGTAGCCTAACGGCGCTACATGAGCAAAATTTGTAGTTAAAAATCTACCCAAAGTATTTCAGAATCCTCGCCGGTGCTACAGAGCCTGTGCACTGTGCTAAGCTTCTTTGGACTCAGATTTGAGTTGGAAGAATAACGAAGCACTTATGGGTTACTACCCGTGTGCCGTGATGTTGATCTGTCGTTCAAACTTCAAACTACAGTGATCTAAAAAAACAAAAACATTTTTTTAATCGATCCACAAAGAGCTAAACACAGTTTTCTAATCTGTCAAATCTTTACAGACACATTTTCTGTGTTCCCGGGAAAGCCATCGCAGATTTTATTGGTTTAAAAAAAAGGGGGGTCGGAAACCTTGGCCCCTAGATACCAGACTCAAGACGATACAAACAAGATCTTTACACCGTCTTCAGTCTTCGACTTACAAGGGCAGCAACTCCTGCCCCTTGGTGCAGTTCCCCTAGAGTTCATTTTCCCAAGCTGACAGCATAGTCTCCCCAAAGCAGTGTTTTTCAAACTTTTTTAGGTGGTTCCCCCCCCCCCCACACCCTTTAAAAAAATATGTATATCGCGCTCTTAATTACGGTGGTGGGTTCGTTTCATAGCTGCACCTTTGAGTTCACGATTGCAACTAAGATGGAGATCCCTAGGGATCGTCGCCGGAGCTAGGGAGTTCGTGCTCTGCTCGGCACTCTCAGGCGGCGGCTAGCTATTCTGCGGAGAGAGACCGAGCCATATGATATAAACCCGGTGCAATGAAATCGATCCTCTGAACTTTAACTTCAACTGTTCACAAATGTCCTTAAAAAAATCAAAAAGAAAGAAAATAGAAAAATCACTAGCACTATTGACAGAAACTTGAAGAAAATCACATTAATCAACGTGTTATTAGTGATTAGTAAGGATGATTACTGCACTCCGACAAAATCCATAGGTGCTCAGACATCCTCATCTAAGCTCTACAAGTGTAAAACGACTGATAACGCCGGTTCTGTGTTAATGAAACGTCTTGTCCCCTTAGTGAAATGTTTATTTCTTGCAGCTACGCTAAAAGAATCAATAAAACCTGGATCAATCAGTAAATGTACAGCAAGAAAGGCTGGCATGCGTTCAGGCTCGCCAAAAAACAACGAAAATCTTAATATTTAACAAACTATAGAGACTTAGACTGGGCAACTGGAAAGACAAATCCAGCAGTCCCATGTGCACCGAGTGCTGGGAATACAACAGTGTCGAACACAACCTGCTTATTTTCACAAAGTACAACGAACAGAGAGCCGACCCGATAAATCACTTCACCGTTACTAACAAAGCAATGACCACCAAAGCCTGCCTCCACAGGGAAAGCAGCCTGCTAGTTCAGATATAGTGAAACAATTTATCAGCAGAACCAGAGGCGGAGCTGCATATCTCACATTATAACTGAAGAAACCGAGCGGTAACGAGGTCCCAGATGTTCAAGACCAGAGGCTACCAGTTCTGTAAAACCTCTATCCTCACCTAGCAAGCTATCTCTCACCCTCACTCCTTCGACCTGACTTTATGTCCCACGCAGCATTCATGCATTCCAGTTTTTTTGTTCTATTTGTTACCTCACCACTACTTCTATACCATGCGTGGCCAGAAGAAAACACACCAAAAAAGAGACTCAAACAGAGCCACACACAAAAACAGGCCACACACACACACACCCACACACACATACACACACATTCATACACACACACTCACACACACTAACACACACACACTAACACACACACACAAGCACAATCAGCTCACGCACTTGTACGATGCACACACAAAAAAAGGAAAAAAAGAAGATAAATATGGGACCCTTAAAGGGACCCTATGGGTGGTGCAAAATGGCACGCTTTTTTGCTTCGGGGAGGTTTGCTGGGAGGCGGCATTGGTGCAGGCATTGACCGCGTACTTAACAACCAGCAAAAACCACAGAAACCAGTTCATAAACCGGTGGCATGTTTGTACAAATCAGGAATCGACAGGCGTACCATTACGATAAAAGAAAGGAATTTTACCCAGGACCGCAAAGGAACAAGGGACTTAACTAAAACCAAGCCCTCGAGGCAGGTGGAAAAGTCTAAACTTGTTAGTTTTTTTTTTCACTTCTTAATGCAATGCAGTGCTGCACCCCATGCCCATTTGTCTTGACCGGGACACGGAATCATTTCCTTTGGCGTGCTCGTTGTCACGGTGAGCCCTGCACATGGCATTGATAACATCGCTTTTGTCCAGTACTGGACCAGCCATAGCAACCACAAGGTGGTTGTAACCGAGTCCTTCGTGTTTACATCCTCGGTTACTGAGTTCTGGATACTGCGTTCATTAACTATATTCAGTAGTTATGAGGAAGTGTATCACAGACATCAGAAGGAGACGGTCATCATTTTTCGGCCATGTTATGAGAAGAGGGAAAATGGAACATGTGGTGACCACTGAAAAGATCTGTGGAAGGAGGGATAGAAGAAGACAATGAGAGAAGATTCTTGTTGCATGGCATGGAGGTGTGTCGACACACGAACTTATACATGCTGCAGGAGATCGTGGATTATGGAGAGGCATAATCGCCCAAGCCAGTCGGCAAGGCACCTGATGATGATGATGTGGAGTGTGATTGTAATGAAACCTGGGAAATGCTGCATTCCTTTACGTAAGTCTAATTTTAAATCGACAAGTGAATATGTGCCTGCATTTTAAAGTTAAATGTATATCTATCTATCTGTGGTTTCTCAACTGCCAGCCTACTTATCAGTTAAGTATCATAAGCCTAACAAAACGCCTGAAAAACGGACATCAGAAATAGCAGATGTGAAAACTAAACCAACCAGTGGCTGTCACTGGATAAATAATAAACAGGATTTTGAAACTCTGCAGTGTCAGGTTACAGAAAACCTAAAAGGCTTGATAGATAAGAACAGGAAAATGTATACTGTCACAGAGGGTATATCATATTGTCTTGTATTGTACACAATCAGTATGAAAGCAGCATCAATATCAGTAAGTGTAAAAGTCTTGGCAAATAAGTACGAAGAAGTTTAATTGGGGGAAAAACTGGTAGCTTGTAAAGATCTTGACTGGATTATTAGTTAGTTGCGTATCCTTTACAGGACGTTGCAGAACCAACCTGTGTGGTTTTTTAAAGCAAATTTACGTCCAGTAGTCTGTCATTGCTTTCTGGACGTTTGGCTTTCTTGATACCACTGTCGAAACCAACACAAAGCGTTCGCATCGACTTAGCCACAGAGCCGACTGTATTATTACTCAAATTAAACTGGAAAGATGGTTGCAACTAGACAATCTACTGTTTCGTAACAAGGAGACTGACCCCGCAACATCTCCCAAGAGCGTTAGAAATGTATTAGAAGATGCAATAACTTAGATATTGCTAGAGAACAGCTATTATCATCTGAGGACACTCATGTACAGACAACTGAAAAGCAATTAATGTTTATCACAGAGCAGCTTCAACCGATTAATAAGAGCAAATATGCTAGGCGCTACAGCAGTTGTAGATTGTGTTTGTTTTTTTAAATATTGTTTTACAGTTCTTACAGCTATTGCAGACAATTACTTTGTGAACAGCAAAGTTTACAACAATCTTCTCAAGTCCTGCAGTACACGCATAGAAAATCCAGGCATTCCAAGCAACAACAGCAACAAAACAAGAAACAAAATCTTCTTACTGTATGACTCCTGTTCACCTGCTCAAATATATTTGGAGAAATGTAATAAATACGAAAGATGCAGAGCAGACATTTGTATATCCTTCCTCTGCCAGTCCACTAACTTGCTTTAATTTTGATTGTGCACATTTATAAATGATGTACCTTCATGTGTCATTCATTTTGGATATGACTAAAGTCCAAAAGTGGACGAACAACCATAACATTTTGCAGGAGGTAACAACTGGTGAACGCAGAAACAAATCTGTAACTAATAAAAATAACATATTCATTTGCTATCTGTTATTCTATTTCATTATTACAACATTTGGCATCCTTTCGATGTTGTTATTGTTATAGTCATGTGTTAAGTCAGTATTTTAGAGAGAGAGAGAGAGAGAGAGAGAGAGAGAGAGAGGATCGACTTCATTGCACCAGGTTTTAACCCATAAGGCTCAGTCTCTCTTCACAGAGCAGATAGTTGCCTGCTGAGAGCGTCGCACAAAACACGACCTCCGTAGCTCTGGAACTGCACTCTTGAACTGAACGGCGCCGCCGTGACACGAACCTACGACCTACAGAGCGCCAGGCAAAAGGCTGGATCACTTGGTCCTGAAGACCCCAGCCTTTACCGCCCCAACCTCCATTTTCATGCTGGATGTGGTAATGATATATGCCAAGCTCTCTTCAGTCATCCGTACCCTCCATGTTTTTACCACTCTTTCTGCCCCCCGGCCACTGACCGGTCAGCGTATTTAATCTCATCTTCCCTTGAGTTGTCCTCTGTCATTTGGTGAGCCTCTGCTTCTGCACGTCCCGCCGCCCCTTTCTTCATTCCCGTCCCAAGGTAATTACCACTTTGTGGGATTCTTCTCTGTCCTCCGGTACTTTTATCCATTCTTCTTCACTATATACCCCGACATGTTCCTATCAAAACTGCCATCTTATACCTCCCTCTTATTTCATTCCACTCCTGACTTCCCACTTTTGAAACTCTACTCTCTGCTTTCTCGTCTCAGACATTCTTCCTACGGCTTCACTTCTCATTTTCAACGCCCAAGAGTTACCCAGTGAAGTGGTTGTAATCTATATCAATAGTGTCGATGAAAAAAAAAAGGTAACGAAACAAAACAAAAGGACGGGGAAGGGGGGGGGTGTGGCTATACCCCCCACCCCCTCCCACTCCATTACACATTTTTAGGAAACGGGGACATTAAGATGTTTATGTGTTTAATAATAATAATAATAATAATATTAATAATAATAATAAGGTAAGTAAAAGTAAAGGACAATTTTCTAGGCTTTCAAGTGCAATGGGTTTATAGGGCTAGACTTATATTTTACAGACCAACTGACACTGGGTGGGTGATGTGGTCAACTCAAGCCGGTCGCCTTTACTTCCCATGACTTTACCTGATACCAATTCAAGGCTATGAGGATTTGGGAGCCAAGGTGGCTTTAAAAAAAAAAAAAGATCCGGCCCCCACCAGATTTTGAACCCACGACCTTTGGGTCCACAGTTTAGGCTTTACACCGAGACCGATCAGAGTAAGAATAATAATAATAATAATAACAAAATAATAGTAATAATAATGTTATGAATAGCAAACTGGAATAATACGATATAATGTGACATGCATCAATAAATACTTTAAACAGAAAAAAAAATGTCATATGTTGTTAAGAGGATGGTTAAGCCCTAAGGGCGCTTAAGGCGGGGCGGTAACCGGTCTAAGCCGTCCGGATTCAGCGCCCCTGATAGGCATACATGTCAACAATTAAAGCCGACACGTGATTATTTGTTGCCGAACATTGCGACCATTCGCTCCTTATCTGGCATCGCCGGATAAAGTGACTGGTATATCTCTGCTAACGAATCTTGCTAGGCGACGCTGAGAAATAATAGGAAACATAAAGACCCGGATAAAAAGATAAACTGGAATAGCGCAGCAAGGGATGCATGAAGAGGGAAGATAAGAGAATGTATAAACAAAACATTTAATGTCGGCGTCATCAGCAAGTGCTCTGTCGCCTGACGTGGGCGATAATGCTTTCCACAACACGTGGTCTCCAACAGTAAGCTGTGAAGGTACAGTACAGTAGGAAGGGAAAACTTCAGAACATTAAAATGGGAAAGGTACAGAAGAGTAAGATCTGAAAGACAGAACAGTAAAATCTGAAAGGCACAGAACAGTAAGATTGGAAGGTACAGAACAGTAAGATTGGAAAGTACAGAACATTAAGATTGGAAGGTACAGAACAGTAAGATTGGAAGGTACAGAACAGTAAGATTGAAAGGTACAGAACATTAAGATTGGAAGGTATAGAACGGTAAAATGGTAAGGTGCAGAAACTGTAAAATGGCAAGGTACCGAACAGTAAAATGGGTAGGTACAGAACAGTAAAATGAGAAGGTACAGAACAGTAAAAAGGGAAGGTACAGAACAGTAAAAAGGCAAGGTACAGAACAGTAAAAAGGGAAGGTACAGAACAGCAAAATGGCATGGTAGAGAACTGTAAAATTGAAAAGGTACCGAACAGTAAAATGGGAAGGTACAGAACTGTAAAATTGGAAGGTACAGAACAGTAAAAAAGGGAAAGTTTAAAAAAAAGCAAGGGGGAAAGGGATCGGGAGAAATAAAAGAAAGGAATACATACATAGAAAAGTAAAATGGGAAGGTATACGAACACCCCAGCTACGTCAACTATCCCAGGTATCTCAGTATCAAGTGCCCTCTTTGAGAGAACGAGGTAGTCGTAAAACGAAAACCTGATTTCATAGCGCAAGGCAAATGGTTCGACAACATCGCCACGAAGACCCTTGAAGTAGAGAGTAAACTACAAATCAGTAACGAAAGTATTTCAAGAAAATCGGGAACGCACAAATAATCATGAAGCTGAAACTAGTATTAACAGAATCAAAAAATATGTTAAATGTTGAATTACGAATCGACATCACAGCACTCGGGACACTCCCATAAGTGCTCAGTCCCCATCTTCAGCAGCAAGCGAAGAATTCCAATTCCGATGGTACCAGTAACAGTCTGATTGTATATCCGTCTCATCCTTCCCCTGAGTGTTGAGCGTCAGCCAGATCCCCTGGTAACTCCTCGCAGCGCCATTCTCCTTAGACCGTAATGATATATTTGCGCTTCTGCACTGTTCACTCGCTCCTAGAGGGCCCTCACAATATCTAACTTATCACACATCAGTTCACCACCAAGTGGTGCAGAGCCGGTCAGCCTATCTGCCTGCTGATTTCCAAACACGCCGGCATAACCTGGAGAAAATAACCAAAGGATGCTAGCTACGCGTGACCTCTGAAGTGATGCTTGCCACTCTTCATGAAGCATGCCTGTTTTTGCCGTTCTCAACACATGAATAAAAGAATAAAAATATACATTAACATATTTTTAGGGACTATTCGGTACTAGGTGGGTAATATGATCAGCATTACGCCGACGGTTTTTACTTTCCCAGGACGTACATCCTGATATCCATTGTAGGCTGGGTCGTCCTGCGACGCCCCATAAAAAAAAAAGTAAAGATCCCTTTTCACGCCCTGCGGCGCATCAGGCATATGGGCAGAGCGTCCCATATTTTTTACAGACCATCAGCACTGTGGGTAATGTGGTCAGCATTACGCCGGCTGTCTTTACTTTCCCAGGACAGCCCATCCTGGTACCCATTTTAGGCTGGGTCGACCTGCGACGTCCCATACCACGACAAAAATCCACGCAGCCTGCAGTGGGTTTCGATATCGGTATACCACGATAACAATCCACGCAGATATAAAAGTGATGGTACTCAAACACAGGTCGGCTCTGTGGCTAAGTCGATGCGAACGCTTCGTAATGCCGGGGTACCAGGTTCGATCCCACCTGCGGGTCATACGCCTTGTGTTAGTTTCGACAGTGGTATCAGGAAGCCGACCATCCAGAAAGCAATGGCAAACAACTGGACGTAAATTTGCCTAGAGAAACCACACAACAGCCAGGGGCTGCTGAGGTTGGTTGGGCAACGTCCTGTAAAGGATATGCAAATAACCAACTCTAATAAAGTGTTTGACAAAGTGCTAGAACTCACCACGACATGTCTATTACAAAGCGCTGGAAAAAAAAATCCCCCCTCCCCAAAAGGGATGTAGGCTGCGTATTAACTGGGGTGGGGAGTGGGGGAGGTAATCTGGTAATCCTAGTTTCAGCTTCATGGCAATCGGGTCACCCCATAGTTGCTCCGCTCCTGTGCCAACGAAAAATACACGTAGCACACAATGTCACGCCATGCACTCAACTCAGAAGCTGGGCGACGAAACAATATCCTTCCAGTCTACAAATGGAGCAAAAATGCAACGGCCACCGTCTGGCAGGGGAAAAAAGGTGGCCGTGCTTAGCGTCCATTTTTACCTGAAGCATTATATGAGGGTTAATAAACGGTCACCCCAGCAGTACCCTCATTATTAGCTGGGGAAGGGACTTAGGACATTACATCCACCAGCAGGCGTCGCCCCTACAATGACCTGCCTGCCTTCGTTAACAACTGTTCACCCAACAGCCATGCAGTTCTTTGGCACGAAGGAAACACCTTGAACTTGGGTTTCGGACTGCCGACTCCCTACAAGATGTTATTTTATGTTTTGTTATCACACTTAATGTCACTGCACATTGAGCACACGCATGCGTGGGGGAGGGGAGGGTGGTAGCACGTGAGGAAGATCTCGTCTATATTTTCCAACTACTACCAACGACGTACATAAAACCACAAGCTAGACTCAAGATATTTAATGCCACCATACTTTTATCTCCTCACGAAAATAAAACCAAGGTTGTATACATGAAGAAATACTTCCTAGCAAAACTTTACACCGCTGACGTAATCCCGGAAGCTGTACCGATTCAACTGTCGGATATACAAAGATGGGTGGTTTCTGGTTCGATTCATGTTTACAGACAAAAGTGCTTACAAATAAACAGACAAACGTGAGAGACATGAAACTCTTAGATAAACGAAGCGAGTGCGTCTAGAAATCTAGTACTAGTTGGTTAAGATCTCTTTTCTAAGCAGTGATTCGATGTGACAATTCGTAAATTTACGCGAGTGAGCCGTTTTAGTGCGTGTGGATGGTGTCCGGAGGGTTACGGTTAAATTGTCTTTCTGGCTTGTCTTGCATTCACGTTTTTCTTCCGAGAAAGAGAATGTCTGTGATATAGGTTGCAGCACTCAATAATAATTACTTAATATTAATGTTAGGATTATTATTATTGTGGTTTGCTGCATGGTAACTAACTAAATCAAATAATATACAGTAATACCTTGTTAACACCAACCCGCTTAAAAAGAACGCTCTGTTAACCTGAACAAAATGGCTACCGGCAAGCCAGTGGGTGACTCGGTCGCCAATGTCCATTTGAATTCGTGTTCACGAGGCTATACTTCATTTGAAATCATCATCATCATGTAGCAGGTCCTTTGCAGAACATCGCTCTCATCACAGTCTGCCTGTAAGAAACTCGGTCTCTTGCCGGTTTTCCCGCCTCATGAACTTTCACACTCAAGGAGTCCCTTATATCCTGTGCCCGTCTTCGTGTCGGTCGGCCTCTGCCCCTCCTTCCTGGTACCATGCCTTCTGCTATAATTTTTTTCCAATCCGTCGTGGCACTTGATATGACCAAAATATTTCAGTTTTCGAGAAAGGATGCTGCTTATTAGCCAATCTTCCTTCATGTTCAGATCTTTTAAGATGTCAATATTTCTCATCTTCTTTTTCCAAGATATTCTGAGAATCTTTCTGTAGCATTTCAGCTCAAAAGCCCCTATTCTCTTCCTTAAGGACTGAGAGATAGTCCACGACTCACATCCGTATGTAGCCACAGGGAAGATGCATGCTCTCAAAATTCTAATTTGTATCTCCTTGCTGGTGCTTAACTATAGACTTTCAAGGCTGTTCAATCTTTGCATTGCTATGGCCATCCTCTTTTTAATTTCTGTCAAACAGTCTCCATTGTTGTTTACTATAGAGCCTAGATATTCAAAGTTTGTGACATTTTCAATTTCTTCATCATTTATTGTTATTTTTGGGTGACAGCAAGTTTTATCTGTGAACATTATTTTCATTTTCTTTAAATTCAAGAACAGGTTTTGATCTTCACTGTGCTTTTCGACAGACAATATTACATTTTCTGTTCCCTTTACGCTGTTCGAAAGGAGGACTGTGTCATCTGCGTAGCGAAGTTCCGGAATAGGGTCTAGAAAAACTACAACAGCCAAAAAATTCTGGGGTTGGTTCTGCAAAGTCCTGTAAAGGATATGAAACAAACTTTTTAACTGGCCTTCCCTGCTCTTTACTGATGGCTGTGCGTCTCAGCATGCGAGCACAGACGTCCCATTTCCAGGCACAGATTAGATGGCATGGACTGCTCGACGTGGGTCTTGCTTGGGCGTGGGGCTTGCCCGATATTCCGCTTCACTGATCCCTTTACTGACGGCCGCTTGGAAATAACTGAGTGTTACGTGCAATTACTTATCTCGGACATCCGTTATATTGCTCAAATCAAATTATTTGTCTGACTGCACAATATTGCCCAAATCAAATTATTTGTCTGACTGCACAATATTGCTTAAATCAAATGATTAATCTGTGGTGGTGATTTCGGTCACAGACATGAGGGAAAGTTAGGCCTGTTGTGCTGTATATAAGGAAGTCTTCGTACGAGGGTAAGTCGGTGAGAAAGTCACAAATGGTCGTTTAAAAAAATAAAATAAAGACGATAACAACTTAAAAACTATTTTTACACATACCCTTTTTTTCAACATAATTTCCACTACCATTGATGCGCTTGCCCAATCTTTTTGTCAGTCCTCCCAAACCTGTTGCATAGAACTGCGTGCTCTGTTTTCTAAACCACATTTTCACTCCACATTCAACTTCTGCGTCATTAGCGATTTGTCTACAGCCTAAGAAGGTTTTCAGTGCTTTTGTGCATTATATTGTATGCTAATCCATGTGAGCACACTATTGCAGCTGCTACAGAGTCAACTGTTATTTGCATGTACCTTCTAATCATCTTCTACCCCTGTTGCACAGATGCGTCTGTTGTTATCACAGCAGAACGAACAGATCGGACTTTATCAACAGTCGTAGAACGTCCTTGCGAAAAATTTTACCCAGCTGTGTACCACTTTACGGAATAAGAATTTGTCAGCATAAACAGGAAGGATTACCTTGTGAATGTAGTTTGCAGGCAGTCCTTTTTGCGTTAAAAAAAAACCGCACAACAACACGGTGTTTTTTGAGGGTACACTCCGTAAGTACAGTCACCATTCTGTTTCTGTGTTGCGAATGCTCGTGCAAAACCTAGCACCACCTGAAGAGCGGAGACATAAAGTTCGATGTCGCCGTCTCCTAGTGACACCGGTTTTAACTCCATTTTCATGCCATCCCATAATCATTTGTTACTCACTTATTGACCTCTCCTCGTACGTGCTACATAGATTCTGGAATTTAAGGTCACATGCTTGTTCATGGAACCTCACGTAAGACCTCTCTGAAATGTCCACATCATGCGCCATGGATAATGGCCTATATTGGTCTAAGCCGAAATGGCGTGGAGTCTCGTAGCTGGTTGCCCCAGAACCGAAGATACAGTAACCCGTAAGACCTCTGGCACTGAGTCCACATACAATGCAAGAGTGATTACATTCCCCGAGGATATTTTTGGAAAGTAAGGGAAGTTCACTGGCAAGGTTTTTTTTTTTTTTTAACAGCAAACTTTGGCTCAAACATCTGTCGACCGAACATAGGTCTGTCAGTTGAGTGTCCTTCAAGAAGACAGTTTAGGTGCAATGTCTATCCTTCAAAGACACAAAAGGTTCGTATGACCCCTACCATTGGCCACACAAGACGGAATTTCGAGCCATAAAGGAAAGCCATGTCTGAAGCAGGTTTTCCCTCAGCTGCGGCGCTAAATGCCTTGAGGCATTCACGTGAAAGAATTCATTGGCTACGAGTTTATTTTAGAGTAGTGAGGAAACCGAAATGCCCAATTTATATAGGTCACCGAAGTCTTTGTGGACTGCTTTCTGTGAATACCCAAAGGACACAGTCAGTGAACATTACATGGGATGCGTTAAAGAAATGGGATGAAATAAGAAAAATGTCTGAACAACCGCTTGTATCTTCAGTTATAGGACATAGAAGATGCAAAATTTCATGGGGAGAAATGTGGAGGGAAAAAAATCACAAACCAGGCACTGAAAAAAAGAAACAAATGGACTGAGGGCCTCCAAGGGAAACCTTGGGAGGAAAATTGTTGAGAGAGTCCGAGGCGTTAGACTGGGTTTTATCCATGATATCGAGATGATTGCAAAGGATAGAACAGAGTGGAGAAGTAAACTGTGAGCCCTATGTGACATCTGACAGCACAACATGACGACGACGATGATGATGATGATGATGATTGTTGATGATGTTGATGATGATAGTGATGATAAATGATGATGATGCTGACATGCGTCAAAAAAGGTAATGTAAGAGTTTCAACCAAACGACAGTAATGCACGTCCCCGAATAAGAATTAATAATCAGACTCTGTCGTATTTTTGTTTTAGCAAAGAAAACTACTTTTTAGTTAAACATTAATACTCACAGTCTCCTGTGTTACTTGTCCTGGACATGACGTTACAATATGCTGAGAAGGGAATAAGTTAGTTTAGTGTTGCTTGTAGGAGTCCGAAAATTTAGATATCAAAATAAAACAATTTTATAAGAAACTTATGTTCGAAAGAGGGCAATATGATCCCAAAAGAAAATGTATTATTATTATTATTATTATTATTATTATTATTATTATTATTATTAATATTATTATTTTTATTATTAGATTTTTCCTCTTAGACAAAGGTATCATTCTCTTGTGAGAAAGAAAAAAAAACCACTTTGTTAGTTGTCCCCAGTACCTCATTTTATTTTGTATATGTTTATTGATTTTCACATGGTTGCAGGGGCAATCGATCTTAAGGACGCTTTACACTCGAGTCACATGGAACCCTTCTACACATACTGCTGGATGAGCAAGTATGACCCTGGATTTTGAACTGGTTCGGTTGGAGGGGGGAGAGGAGGACAGTCCTGTATACACGCAAGGTAGCGATACATCTGGGCTCCTGGACTTCTGGTTCATGTACTAACACCTGGTTTACCCCAGGGGTAAGCCAACTTATCTGTCCACTACACTGTTTGCACAAAAGATTGTAGCCACTGTGGCACCAGGGTTGGAAAAAATGCTCACATTCACAGATGGGCTGGCATACAGACAGGGCAAAAATAGGAAGAGGATTTAGGAGGAGCTCCAAGTAGTGATGAATAAAACTGGTGACTGAGTAGATACACAGGATCCATGATAACCCCAAACAAAGCAACAAAATTGTGGTGTTCGTTGGACAATAGAAATGCGAAACCAAATGTCCACAAGAGAGAAAAACAGTAAAATATTTAGGAGTTATGTTCGATAGAGGTCTGCCTTTCAAGGACCACATCGATGCACTCATTTTAAGAGCAAAGAGGAGACTTAGTGCGCCGAAGGTTATGGCCGTTGTATAACAAGGAATGTTATACACACTAACTAAATGCACTGTTATGTCAGTCATTGAAAATGGCCTGGAGATACTAACTTTGTCAAAATCACTTTTGGAAAAATTGAAATGCATTCAGAATGAGGCTATGTGAACCATCCTGGAGTGCACAGGGGACACAATTCGTATGTATGAGACATATCCTGACTGTGCCGACCATTGCTGATAGACACAGAGTACAGAGAGCTGGATACTATCTTAGAGTTACATAATAACATAATAGAGCGGTAGATCTTGGATGGCCCTAGCTGATCAGACAATCAACAGTGCCTGCAGCATTGAAGAGATTAGCTGACCAGAAGGATGAGTAATGCTAGCGGAGAGCAGTGACGAACTGCACCAAGTGTTCATTACCTTGGGACGTAATTACAGGGAATGGACGACAGGATGTGCAGACGCAGCGGTTCAGCGGCTGATAGAGGACAACTCTAAGCCAGATGGTCTAATTATTTATACTAATAAGTCAGTTTTCCAGGTGTAGAAAGAGACTTCATTGCAAAAGTATAATGAAGAAAGATGACCGATTATAGATAGGTATCTGGCATTACCACCTCTATGAAGAGAATGGAGGTTTAGGAGGTAATTGCGGTGTTCCGATGGGTGGTGCAAATCTCAACCGCGCGTGTTATAGTATCGAAATCACAAAGCATGCTCAGGAGGGTGAAATCAGATTGTCTTCTTGTGGAGTGGGTTGCATCATTCCACAGGTCGCAGATAGTAAGAGTCACATTGAATTACACAATTCAGGGGTAAGGGGATGAACATGCAGATAGGCTGGCCAGGCTCTCCTACAACCGAACAAGGCAGAGGTCACCTCTCGACTGAAGGACGAGAAAAGAAAGAAAATGGAGGATACTAGAAACCCATACCTGGAGATAAGGTGGCAGCGGGGGTTGTCTGCTACCTCTTGGCCCCATTTGAGACTCAGAGAAAAGGCAAGACGAGTAGTTAACTAGATGACAACGGGTGCTATCGGTATAGAGACTCTTCGTTGACTGTTGAGACGAGAAACGGAGTTGATATGGTCTTGTCCTGAATGCTTTGATCTCGAATCTTTACCCAGATAACCCCAGATATTGATTTATCTCTCTAGTCTTCCTTCAAATGTGAAAAATGGCCCTGGATATTTAAATTCACTGTTATGTTTTATCTCAGTGTTAATTATATTTCTTCAATGTGGCAGCTGGTACCAGGGCATCCTCGTTAAATGGCCAAACCATCTCATGTCTAAGTTTCTGTACAGATGTAAAGTTCTAGCCCCGGTCTTGAAAACTCTGCTGGTTTCTGCGCTTTCGGAGAGGAAGAAATCTGCTTTAGAGTGTTCCCTTTTGACGATGGTAATCTCTGTTCAGGGGCGAAACAAATGTCTTCACTCCAAGCCAGCCTCTTTCCGACATCTGTAGAGCACTTGAACCAAGGGCATGGGGCTGAACAAATAGGGGCTTAGGACATTGGCTTGGGACAAGGCGTTTAAGCACATGGGACTTGGGACATCGGCTTAGAAAATGGAGGCTTGGGACATGAGGGCTTGGGAAATGAGGGACTTTAGACATAGGGGCTTGGGAGATGCGGGCTTGGTACATGAGGGTTTAGGACATGGGGGGTTGTGACTTGGGCTTAGGATATGGGGACCTTGGGTCATGCGGGCTTGGGACATGAAGGCTTGGGACATGCGGGCTTGGGACATGAAGGCTTGGGACATGAAGGCTTGGGACATGAAGGCTTGGGACATAGGGGATTAGGACATGGGCTTAGGACATACAGATTTAGTACACCTTTAAATCAATGGCTCTACATCTTACAGTAGGACACCTCCATATTAATGGCTTTACATCAGGCAGTAGGACAACTTTACATTGATGACTCTACATCGGCAGTAGGACACCTTCACAAAAATTGCTTTACATCCTGCAGTAGGACACCTTTACATTATTGGCTCTACATCCTACTGAAGGACACCTTTACAACGATGGCTCTACATTCAGCGCTAGGACACCTTTACATTATGGCTCTATATCTGGTAGTAGGACACCTTTACATTATTAGCTCTACATCCAGCGCTAGGACACCTTTACATTGATGGCTCTACATCCTACAGTAGAACACCTTTACATTATGGCTATACATCCAGCACTAGGACACATTTACATTAAAGGCTCTACGCCTAACGCTAGGACACCTTTATATTATGGCTCTACATCCGGTGGTAGGACACCTTTACATTAAAGGCTGGAGATTCAGCAGTAGGACACTTTTATATTAATGGCTCTACATCCGGTGGTAGGAAACCTTTATATTAATGGCTCCACATCCGGAGGTAGGACACCTTTACATTAATGGCTCTACATTTGGTGGTAGGACACCTTTACATTAATGGCTCTACATTCGGCGGTAGGACACCTTTACATTAATGGCTCTACATCCGGTGGTAGGACACCTTTACATTAATGGCTCCACATTCGGCAGTAGGACACCTTTACATTAATGGCTCCAGTTTCGGTGGTAGGACACCTTTACACAAATGGCTCTACATTCGGCGGTAGGACACCTTTACATTAATGGCTCTACATTCGGCGGTAGAACACCTTTACATTAATGGCTCTACATCCGGTGGTAGGACACCTTTACATTATTGGCTCCACATCCGGCAGTAGGACACCTTTACATTAATGGCTCTACATTTGGTGGTAGTACGCCTTTACACAAATGACTATACATCCGGCGGTAGGACACCTTTAAATTAATGGCTCTACATCCAGCGGTAGGACAACTTTACATTAATGGCTCTACATTCGTTGGTAGGACACCTATACATTAGCGGCTCCACATCCGGTGGTAGGACACCTTTACATTAATGGCTATCCATCCGGCAGTAGGACACCTGTACAATAATGGCTCCACATCCGGCGTTAGGACACCTTTACATAAATGGCTCCACATCCAGCAGTAGGATACCTTTACAGTAATGTCTCTACATTCGGCGGTAGGACAACCACTGGTATCCACAGTTATAAGATAGAGAAGATGGCGCTAACCTGGACACATTCTGGAAAGAAGCCAGCTTAGAATCACCAAACAGGCACTGAAATGAGAGATAAAGGGTTTCAGGAGGCGAAGACGCTCAAAGAAACCCCTGAAAGGAGCGTTGATGAGAGAGACCAAAGGTGCTGGTCTGGATTCCGTCCATGATATCGAACTACTTGCACAGGGTACAAGGGAATGGAGGAATAGACTTCAAGCCCTGTGTGATATATAATGGCACAACAGGAGATTGAATGAATAAATAAATGAAATTAGGCCACATTTATATTAATAGCTTTTTTACCCAGCAGATTCTGCAGCTGTTGTGGGCGCTTGCTATCTGCTCGTCAATCAAATAATTGCACCTTTTATGTACAGAACTCTCAGCCAGCTGTGCTGTCGTGATTTAAAGTTTTTTTTTTTTTTTTTGGTTTTATGTTGTGTTCTCAGCGCAAGTTTAACAACCGCCATTAAGCTTTGCAAATTGCGTGCCCTGACACTTCTGAAGAATGCCACTATGGGTACTTAACAAGTGATAGTATCAACAACAAAACAGTACACGGTGATAACATCAAACAAACAGTACACAGTGATAACATCAAACAATACAGCATAACAGTAATGGAAAATTGGTAACAGATGTCAGAAGTGACAACAGTTAACACAGCATGAATATTGTATGGCAGAGATAGCAACATGAAACCCACTAAGAATAACTAGATGGATGGAAAAACCATTATTAACACACATGCGGCACGCAATAAGTCTATATTTTCACTTACGGCACTTTAACTCCTAAAGGACTGAATTGCCAGCACAGTTTCATCTAAAATCCTAGGTGATTGAACCGACCACACAGTTTTATCTAAAACCCCTCAAGTTACGGCCCCTGTAACTCACTGAGGGTATTTAACAACTTATAACCTTCTCATAAGCGGTTGATCGCTATTCAAATGCCATATAGCAGAAGTTTCTCTTGAGATAGGATTTAGTTCCCTTTATTAAATCCCAGTCATCTGCTTGTGGGATGCAGTTTTTCTATATTTGAAGCCCCACTCTGGCATTTGCCAGGGGCCGCAATATAGCCCGACCATAGATATGGTCTAATGACTGAACGAGGTTTCCGTGACCTCTCCACAGGTGATCCTCATCCACATGGTGGCACTTGTGTCATCGGGTGTTTATAGCTTGTGTGATGTCCTGGTGGGGTAGAAAGTCAGTTCAGTTCTCATTAGCGAGAGAGAAAAAAAATGATAGAAAAAGAAGGGGAAAAAAATAAAACTTTCATACGTTACGTGACAGGGATGCTGGCGCGAGGATAACACCAAGAGATGGGCAGCGTTCTCAGACAGGAAAAAGTCAACTTTGATGACATATTTAAAGACAGAATTGTTGCAGCTTGTTAGGAAAACAAATAAGGCAAAGGTGTATCACACTGACAAAATCATTAATGAATACGGTCACACTTCTCTGCGACTTCCTGCATATAATTCACAACTCAACCCGATAGAGCTTGTTTGGGCTAAAGTCAAAAGACAAGTTGCCGAAAAGAACAGTACATTTAAAATGTGTGATGTTGAAGTTCTGATACTGGAGTCCTTCTAATTTTTGGTAAAAGTGTGTTGAACATGTGCTTTGAATGGAACATAGGTACCGGCACCGAGATGGATTACAATTTGTTCAGCCAGTAACAGTTATCAATCTTTAAGAATCGTTAGATTCTGAATAATTAAAACCATTGTTTCAGTGAGTGGTTAAATATCATCAGCCCGTTACGGATATCAAGATAGGCTGATTGGAACCTTTCCGTCTTTCCAGACGTTAGTGTTTTATTGCGCTGTGGGGAGGCACGGGACTCACAGCCCATGGCGATGGCGAGTGTGACTAGCAAGACCCGCCCGTGTCAAGAAAAGTCTTCCACGATGATAGCATGGGATTTCAGGACCATTGTTGTCAATATTTGTGTTTAATCCGTTTCTTTTCAGACGCTCTGCTCTCATCCTTTCTGTAATCATTTCTTCCTTCACTCTTATTCCCTTCCTAATATGCCTTTTCCACACAACACGGTCCCTGGCATTTTATTCCTATGAGTCCACCATAGGTACATCTACAATTGCAACAAATACATCTCTATATCCAAATCTATCAATCATAATACAATTTGCAGTGCCGTTAAGACACACCTTGGGGTCTAATGGTGACTGAAGGGAAATACTAGCTGTTGCATGTTGGGGAAATGTTTACAACTGAACAAGGCAGACATACTGGCTGCATCTGCATCATTCGGTGGTGAGTTGATACATGACAAGGCAGATGTGGCCAAAGCCCTTTGGGGACAAGTAATTAGGTCAGAAGAGAAAATATGTTATCATGGCCTGGAGAGAATGATGCACCTAGGTGTGACCAGAGGGCCTGGCCAGCTCACTACACTCAGAGAAAAGGCAAGATGAACATATAATCAGACTGCGTCAGGTACCATTAGTAATGGAACTCTGCGCTTGCTATACCCCAAATGACTCCGTATCTCTCTGCAGAACGCATAGTCGTCTGCCGAGAGCGTCGCACAAAGCATGATTAACCTAGCCCCAGCGACGATCCCCAGGAGTCTCGTTAAAAATTGCACGCCTGAATATTTTGGCGATCATTTCACCACAGAGGCCCTAAAGAGGCAATGAAATAGAAAACAAATAGATTAAGGAAACGAGGCTGTTAAAAAAAAACAATGTCAAACGTTGATGACAAAAGCTGGATCTATTCCAGCCATGATGCTGAAACAATTGCATAGGATTAAACATAATGGATGAGAGAAAAGGGGTTCCCAATTCTAACCAGGATGATGATGATGATGACGACGAGGATTTCAACTGAAATTTAATTGAGCTGTAAGATGAAACCAGTCAGACCACAGGAGGCAATATAATAAGTGACGACAACAGAAAACATGAAACAGACAAACAGGGTAATTGTGTTTTCTTGTCCTTGTTATGGAACTTTAGATAGCGTCTTTCAATCTGGCCATTTCCGGTATCGTTGTCTGTAATTCCCAGCAACATCTGCTCCACAGAAAATCGATTTCTTTGAATGTTTTGTATATATACACACACACACATTTTATATATATATATATACGTGTGTGAGCTTACCTATTTATCTGTCTATCTATATATCTGTCTGTCTTTCCGTCTGTCAGTCTGTCTGTTTATTAGTCTGTCTCTAAGTCCCTTACTCTGTTTGTCTAATCTTTTTGTCTTTAACACCCTAAGCCTGTCCGTCTAATGTATATTTTTTGTCGATCGGTATGTCTGTCAGCAGTTTTGTCTGTCTGCCTGTCTGCTTACATTTCAACATACGTATACGCCGGTCTGTAGGTTTAAAATCTGCTCTCTTTTGTCTGTTTCTAACCTTGTCAATCAATCTGAAGCCGCTTTTGTCTTTCTTATGTGTCGCCCAGTCTGTCTATCCGTCTACTGTGGATGCCTCTGTTTGCGTACTTGTCTTTCAAACGGTCACTCTATCTGTTCAAATCATTCAGCCGCTGTCCATTCTTAGTTCTTCCGTCCACTCAATGAATATTCATGAAGTCTCCCGTTGGCTGTTTACAGTAGCTCAAGGGAGACAATAAATCGGATTGGGAAATCTACCCCTGTTACACATCTCTCCTGAAAGTTGTGCCCCCCTGACTACTGTAATCCTCAGGGTCAAGTGTGTCTGTATGCCAACTGTCTGACCAAGTGTATGAAACGCCGACTTCAACTGTATAGTTTATTTATCCAAAGTATACGTGGGTTAGCTGACTAGTGTATAAGACAGTACCATATATTTTCTGGAATATTTGCCCCGGGTATAAGACAGCACAGTACATTTTCTAGTATATTTGTCTAGTGCCTCTGTATGCTGTCTGACCAAGTGTATTGAAAAAAAAAAAAGTAAAGAACACTCTTTAACGTCTTTTGGCATATAGGGCTAGTCCTATATTTTTATATACCAATCAGCACAAGATGGGTGATGTGATCAACATTACCCCGGCTGCCTCTACTTCCCGGGACTGCACCCGGTACTCACTCAAGGCTGGGTGGACCTGAGAGCCAAGGTCATTTTTGAAAAAAATCCCGGCTCAACTAGGGAACGAACCCACGACCTTCCGATCCGCGATTAGCGTCTAGCCGCTCCGCCACGGGGATCCCTAAGTGTATTAAACACAAGCTAATATATTACTGATGAGACTGCATCCCGATATCGTATATTTATATATATTTTTTGTATTAATATTATTATTTTCTTCTTCTTGTGTGTGTGTGGTTATTTTAGAGCAACAACCTGGCTGTTACCGGGGGCCCCAATATAACCCAACCTATGGGTTGAACAGAGTTTCCGGGACCTATCTGAGTGTGATCCTCATCCGAATGGTGGCATTTTTTTTCATTTGGTGTTTATCGCTTGGTGTAATGGTGAGGTTGAACGTCGATCAGTCAGACCAGCTAATATTTTACAGTCTTTCTGTCCGAAGTATATGTGGGTTAACTGACTCGTGAATGAGACAGTACCATGTACCTTCTAGTCTATTTGTCTAAGGTTTATTATTGGGCTCCATCCAAGTAACGGTCACAGTTTTGTTTTATATTCCTAAAGCCCCACATCGACTGTTGTCGGGGACCCTTACATAACATAATGGTTGAACGGGTTTCTAGCACCTGTGCATGGGTAATTTTCATCCGAATTGTGTCACTTTGTATCATCGGGTGTAAATCGCTCGCTAGGCGACCCGGCTGGGGTTGAACTCCAGGGTATAAGACAGCGTCATTGACAATGGTCGTGGCCTCCTCGCTGCCAGCAAAACCCGGCTAGAAAGACTGGACCGAGTACAAAATGAGGCCAAAAGGAATTCATCTCAAAAGAGGCCGCTCCTGGATAGCCAAGGCTGAAAATTTAATCCACCAGGTATGTGATCTAGACGAGATAAGTCAGGAAACAAATGGACGAATACACCTGCACATGTACATGACATCTTGAAAGTTGTCATCATACACGGAAGGTACTGCAGTCATCAAGTTCCTGCGGCCGTAGACACAGAGGTAAGGGCACTGATAGATCAGCATTCACATCCAGAAGATATCGTCATCTATACAGATGGATCCGTGAAGCACGCATGGGCATACACAGCGCAAAGAATGGGGAAACAATACAAGAGGACAGCGTCGCTTAGCAGATAACCACGTCAAGCATGACCATATAGATAGCTGCTGATTCTAGAGCGCTAGCATGGGTATCCGAGCAAACCGCCACACAGGCAGCAATTGTATCAGACTCCATAAACATGATTCAGAAGATAGCAACCGGCAGTATACGCTCTGAATGAGTAGAAAGCATTCGAAAATCGCACTTAACCTCAATCACCTGGATCTACACACCTGGCCATGCAGGCGTAAAGGGAAATAAGGGAGCAGAATAACTGGCAAGCAATGCATCAAGGCATAAAAGAAGAAGCATGAACAGAGCAGATATCGTCAACGCTGTACGGACTGTGCTAGTGGATAATGAGGAATCTCTGACACCAACACGTTTGCGTCACATGGGAGTTAAGTATGGGGAAGCACGTCTATGTCGTCTTCGAGGCCTAGATAGGAGACAATATAACCAGCTTCTCATGGGAACAATTAGTAGAAGTACTTTCGAGTGGCTGCTGCATCTGAAGACTGAGCAGGCATGGGAATGCCCAATGTGCACAGTACAATACATTTTCTAGTATATTAGTCCAGTCTTGGAGGCAGAATCCTACCCTGTTTGTCCAGTATATGTGACAGTACCATATATTTTCTAGTCTCTGTCCAATGTTTGAGACAGCATCCCTTAGTTGCTAGTCTATGTGTCCGTTGAGTGAGACAACATAATGAGTATTCCAGTCTTTTTTTTCCACTGCTGAGATGAATAATAAACCGACATAACAGACCTCGGGACACTCTCATAAGAACCTCGTCCACATCTTCAGCAGCCAGCGAAGAGTTCCGACACAAATGGAGACCAGCTGTAGTTTGACTATGTGTCCACCTTGCTTTTCTTCTGAGTGTAAAGTGTTGGCTAGATCCGTTAGTCACTCTCCGCCTTACCATTCTCTCCAGACAGTAATAATCTGTTTGCGCCACCGCATTGTTCACTTACTCCTAAAGGGTCTTGGCCTCTTTTAGTTGTCATGCAATGAATTTCCCTCCCAGTAGTGCGGAATCAACTAATCTGCTGGACTGTTTGTACCCCAACATACTTCATGCCCGGGAGAAAAGATCCAAACGATTATTATCCAATAAGATTAGTTTTTACTGATTGTGGAATCGGATCTTTTTTTTTAATGCGCAAAAAAAAAAAAAAAAAAAATACTTCATACTTTGTGAGATTGTAGAGTGCCTCGGCAATTCTCCACGCCGATGACCGATGTTTAACACCAATGATTTGAACACCTCTACAAAATAAGCCTATAGCGTCTGCGGAATTTGTCGTTTGCTTGCTAACGTGAACCAAACTATGACATGACCATTAGCATATCTCGCTTGAGGTTTGAATAACAACAGAGCCAACCACAGAAAATTGCAGTAACTATAACAAAAGATAAGAAAATAGCAGCAAAACAATAATTAAAAACAGCCCCTCAGCAACAATATCATGTGTAGCAACAATAACCACAGGGTAACAACAGAGGTGTCAGGTATAACAGCAGCAACAATATCATGTGTAGCAACAATAACCACAGGGTAACAACAGAGGTGTCTGGTATAACGGCAGCAACAATATCATGTGTAGCAACAATAACCACAGGGTAACAACAGAGGTGTCAGGTATAACGGCAGCAACAATATCATGTGTAGCAACAATAACCACAGGGTGACAACAGAGGTGTCAGGTGTAACAGCAGCAACAAAACAATGACAGTAATAGACAGAAGTTTGGCAGGTGAACCGTAATAACTACATATATATATATAGCAGCACTTGCAACACAAATACCAACACATACAACAACAACAATAACAACACCTCTAACAACAACAGTGGCAACAATAACTATAATTTATGTAAACAACAGAAAGAGCCGGATGAAGCAATAAAAACAATAACAATAACTGCACCTATAGTAACAACAAAAGCTAGAAAACAATAAAAACAACAATAACTACACCTATAGGAACAACCCTACACAAAACGACCCAGCAAATTTGCGGAAACAGAAACAATTATCACAGCATACCCATCAGAGATAACCAAGGCGGACTGCTCACCACAGAACAAAAACAAGACATGCAGTGGACTAAACACTTCTCCGACCTCTTGAACAGACCTGACCCTGAAAATCCCCCAGGTATTCAACCAGCCTCTCAGGACATTGACATTATTACTGAACCACCAAGCAAACAAGAAATCCTTAAAGCTATCCACACTTTAAAGAACAACAAAGCACCAGGCAAAGACGAACTGCCAGCAGAACTTCTCAAAGTAGATCCCAACACAACTGCTAGCATTCTAGAACCATTGTTCAAGGATATTTGGGAAAAAGAAGTGTTGCCTGATGACTGGACTGAAGGAACAATAGTCAAAATCATCCCCCCAAAAAAGGAGACTTAACAGGAGACTTAATTGGAGGGGAATTACTCTACTATCAGTACCAAGCAAAATATTTTGTAAAATCATCATAATGCGGCTTAAAAAAGGAGTAGATAAATGCCTACGAGTCGAACAAGCAGGATTAAGAAAGGGCAGAGGAACAACTGAGCACATCTTCGCCATACGTAACATTTTAGAACAATGCAATGAATGGCAGAGAAGTATATATATTACCTTTGTGGACTTTGAGAAAGCTTTTGACAGCGTCCATAGAGACGGTCTGTGGAACATTTTACGACATTATTGAATTCCAGAAAAAAATAGTCAACATAATTGCTCTCTTCTATAAAGACTTTTCCTGCAGTATAAAAAATTACAATACATCTTTCCCAGTAAAGACAGGTGTAAGACAGGGATGTGTTATGTCATCTCTCCTCTTCAACCTTGTGATTGATTGGATACTAAAGAACACAGTAGACAGGACATTGAGAGGCATACGATAGACTCCATTCACCATGCTTGAGGACCTTGATTTCGCAGATGATATAGCACTCCTATCACATAAACATGAACATATACAAGAGAAAAGTAACAGACTACACTGCACAGCAGAAATGGTGGTACTGAGAATAAATACAAAGAAAACTAAGATCATGACAAGCAGTCCAAACGAACAACCAGTGACCATAAGTAACCAATCACTTGAAAATGTAGAACATTTCACATATCTTGGCAGTGTGGTGTCCCTACTGGGAGGAACAGAGGAAGACTTACAGTCACGCCTGAACAAAGCTAGAGCTGCTTTTGGAAGGATGAGGCAAATCTGGAAATCCAAGAATTACTGCAGAGGTACGAAACTCCGACTCTACAAGAGCATCATTTTGCCAGTTCTTCTTTATGGGGCGGAATGCTGGAGAATGACAAAAAAGGATGCACACAAGCTGTCTACCTTCCACCACACATGTCTACGTAGAATTGTCAAAATTTTCTGGCCAGATGATACAATCTCAAACACTAAACTACCTCAAGCCACAAACCAAGAAACATTAGACAGTATGATTACCAAGAGAAGATGGAAATGGCTTGGCCACGTTACAAGAATGACTTCTGATATACCTGCCAAACAGCTCTCACATGGACACCAGAAGGAAAGAGAAAACAGGGGCGCCCAAAAACAACATGGAGGCGAACGATGGAAAGTGACCTGAGTGCGGCATCTTTTACATGGCAAACTGCACTGAAGATTGCGCAGGACAGGAAAGTATTGAAAGTCCTCTCTGAAGCCTCATGTGCCACTAGGCATAACGAGAACTGATGATAGGAACAACCGGAACAAATGAACAATAACAACAACACTAGCTACGCCTGAAGAAACAACAGGAAAAGCTAATTGAGCAATGACAACAATAACTTCACCTATATAAACAAAAGAAAAAGCGAAATAACAATAATAACGTTATGTTCATGTAACTCTGTAGTAACACACCTGATGAGATACAGCGAAATATGCCTGGCAATAAATGGTTTGTATCCGCATTATTTAAAAAATAACAACAATAATTACACATTCAGAAAAAAAAAATTAACAATACAACAAGATTTGTTTCACCTCCAGAAACAACAGAAAAAAGCAAATTGAACTATAAAAACAACAATACCCTCCCCAAGATTAACATCACCAATAACAGTATCAACAACTTAAACAGCAAAAGACGACAATGACAAGAGCTACTATTGGTGATAATTGAAACCCTCAATCCAAAGAATTTATGATGCTTCTCCTGAATCATATAACTAACTTAAGTCCAACACTCAACCATCGCGCCAGAGGGACCAGTTTCCCGTAAGAGAGTCCCCAGGAAACAGATCCTATCAAACCATTGACGGCAGCTCATTTGGACTTAGCTAATGTCCTCTGACCTCTCCTGGTACAATCAATCTGTCTGGTAGAAACAGTTGGTCCATGACTGGTAAAACCACACCCTTTCAAGTCTGGCCCGTCCACATCGACTATCGTCAAGTTGTGGCGTGCTCATAATTTTCGGCTGTTGTCCTTCTTCAAGATTGTCGACTGTAGAGTTAACAGCTCAGTGATGAGAATCAAACAGGACACCTTTGAACCGTCTAACATAGATAAAATAAAAGAGCAATGGCGTAAATAAGCTAGCTACTCATTAAACAGTTGTTTGTTGCAAACAAAACCGCCGTTATTCGTTAGAAAATAACAGCCGCTAGTCAAAATAAGAAAAGAAAAAAAATAACAGCCGTTACTCATTGTCTTCATATAGTCAAAATTAGCCCGCATTGATTTCCGGTTAACAAGAGTGTGTGTGTGTGTGTGTGTGTGTGTGTGTGTGTGTGTGTGTGTGTGTGTGTGTGTGTGAGAGTAAGAGAGAAAGAGAGAGAGAGAAAGAGAGTGTGTGTATGTTTTGTTCCGAGGGTATGTGTGGCAAATTGGTTAAGAAGTTTGCTATGTATTCAACGGCTCACGAAAGCTGTTAAGTTTGTATTTTCTGTCAAAAAATGTTCTCCAGACAACCACTATCTCTACTATTTATTATTATTATTATTATTATTATTATTATTTTTATTATTATTATTATTATTATTATTATTATCATTATTATTATTATTTATTACTATTCCTATAATCAGCATCATCATCACCATCGTCGGCATGATATGTTTCTTATTTTGGTCCTCCTTCTGCTCCTTCTGCTCCTTCTTCTCCTTCTTCTTCTTCTTCTTCTTCTTCTTCTTCTTCTTCTTCTTCTTCTTCTTCTTCTTCTTCTTCTTCTTCTTCTTCTTCTTCTTCTTCTTCTTTTCTTCTTCTTCTCCTTCTTCTTCTTCTTGAGCGTTCCAAATTTCTACCTCCTTTTTCCGTTCTCAGTGTTTGTTTTCTGCTATAAAACCGTCATTCCTTGAAAACAAAAACAAAAAACCCACCCGATACTCCAATCCTGTGAAATTACTCTTCACTTTTCTTCAAACGACATTTAAATCCCTGCAGAAACACCACTTAACTCTGGAAAATTCGACACTCGACTCTTGAAAATTCATCACGTGCACAAACTCGTCAATAGAGAGGCTAACATATGTCTGGTCGTTGCAGAACTTCAGAACTTGATTACCTGTCTCACTAGCTCATCGACCGAGTTTTACCTCCTGATGAAGGCAGTTCAGTCTATCCATCTGCGGTCATCGTATATGTCGTTTTGCGTCAACAGTGGTCTGTGACGACTTATGTTTGTGTCTACAGAGGCAGGTGCCGATTTATGTTTGTGTCTACAGAGGCAGGTGACGATTTATGTTTGTGTCTGCAAAGGCAGGTGACGATTTATGTTTGTGTCTACAGAGCAGGTGACGATTTATGTGTGTGTCTACAGAGGCAGGTGACGATTTATGTTTGTGTCTAAAGAGGCAGGTGACGATTTATGTTTGTGTCTACAAAGGCAGGTGACGATTTATGTTTGTGTCTAAAGAGGCAGGTGACGATTTATGTTTGTGTCTAAAGAGGCAGGTGACGATTTATGTTTGTGTCTTCAGAGGCAGGTGACGATTTATGTTTGTGTCTACAGAGGCAGGTGACGATTTGTGTTTGTGTCCACAGAGGCAGGTGACGATTTATGTTTGTGTCTACAGAGGCAGGTGACGATTTATGTTTGTGTCTGCAAAGGCAGGTGACGATTTATGTTTGTGTCTACAGAGACAGGTGACGATTTATATTTGTGTCTACAGAGGCAGGTGACGATTTATGTTTGTGTCGACAGTGGCCTATAACTATTTAAGTTTGCGTCACCATTGGTGGCTGCTGATTCAGGTTTGCGTCAACAGAGAGTCACGATTTGAATCTGTATCAGCACTGGTAAGGGATGTTTGATAATTGCGTCCCTACTGGTCAGTGACGATTTATGTTCATGTCTACAGCGGCCAGTAACGTTTTATGTTTGTACCAACAGTGCTCAGTGTTATCATCAAGTGACGATTTATGTGTGTACCAACAGTGCTCAGTGTTATCATCAAGTGACGATTTATGTTTGTACCAACAGTGCTCAGTGTTATCATCAAGTGACGATTTATGTTTGTGTTCACACTATTCAATATAAAATTGCATCTGCCTGCCTGTTCTTATCTATCTAATTTATCTATCTATCTATCTATCTATCTATCTATCTATCTATCTATCTATCTATCTATCTATCTATCTATCTATCTATCTATCTATCTATCTATCTATCTATCTATCTATCTATCTATCTATCTATCTATCTATCTATCTATCTATCTATCTATCTATCTATCTATCTATCTATCTATCTATCTATCTATCTATCTATCTATCTATCTATCTATCTATCTATCTATCTATCTATCTATCTATCTATCTATCTATCTATCTATCTATCTATCTATCTATCTATCTATCTATCTATCTATCTATCTATCTATCTATCTATCTATCTATCTATCTATCTATCTATCTATCTATCTATCTATCTATCTATCTATCTATCTATCTATCTATCTATCTATCTATCTATCTATCTATCTATCTATCTATCTATCTATCTATCTATCTATCTATCTATCTATCTATCTATCTATCTATCTATCTATCTATCTATCTATCTATCTATCTATCTATCTATCTATCTATCTATCTATCTATCTATCTATCTATCTATCTACCACCCTCCTTCCCTCCTGTCTGTCTGTCTGTCTGTCTGTCTGTCTGTCTCTCTCTCTCTCTGTGTAGCCATCTACCTATTGATCGATCGATCGATCCGTCTGTCTGTCTGTCTGTCTGTCTGTCTGTCTGTCTGTCTGTCTGTCTGCCTGCCTTTTTCAATCTACTCACTTAAAGTTTTCGCAACAATCCGTGATTTCGAGCCCAATAATTTATGTCCTAATTTCAGCTTAAGAGACGGCATCTATGCAGATGTCACGCGAGAGACAGACATGCCAGCACGACAGACATCTGACTGTCCAGCAGCCGAGATTACAGATCCCCAGGAAGCCAGGCTGAAGCGCAAATCATTAAGCCTTACAATTATATGGCAGATGGCAAGCTGATAGATCGATAAATCAAATCAGTACATAAATTTGCTCTTACACCGTTAGCATCAGGATTGCGGATGTAACACAGCTTCCCATATGGGAATTTAAATGGGCAATTTTTCTGAAACTTGGTGAGAAGAATTGGGAGCCGCATGTAGCACCTTTTGCCTAGACGGTTGTATGTCGGCGCGAGGGTCACAGGTTTTAGTCCACAGCAGGTGGATTTAAAAAGTCACCCCGCTCCAAGGTCGACAAAACTACACAAACTAGAACAATGGCGGACAAAATCATAAGTCAAAAGTGCCCAAAATCGGCAGCAGAATGATTAAAATTTTGTTGATGGCCAAATTTCTTTCCAAGAACCATGTTTTTTGGAGTCAACACCAATCTGCGGCCAACTGGCTAAGCCACATTCAAGTCGCTAAAGAGACTCATACGGGTGACGAGCTGCGATTTGCCGAGCACTGAGCTAAAACTACGGTAACAACAAGGAGCAACGTACCCTGGTTATCGGTCCTACTTGTGTGGGTAACTCATTCAGAAAGCATGCTGAGGAAGGTTAGGACAGGCTTGCTTCGTGCAGAGCGGCATGCTTCGCTGCAGAGGACACGGGTGAGGAGTATTACAGGGAGTTTTCGGAATACGCTGGTGTGTTGGGAAATGAACAGGCGGACAGACTGGCTGGTTCTGCACAAGTTGGTAAAATACTAGTGCATGATAAAGCAGACATGGTTAGGGATTGCGGGAGAGCGTGTACAGTTCGGAGGAGCAGTTAGATCACCACAGTCTGGTGAGATTGATGCAGGGTGAATTGACGAAAGGTTTTGGCAGATGCTCAAGGCTCAGAGGAAAGGCAAGGCACCATTAGTATTGGATCTCTGCACTGGCTGCTGAAGATGGGGATGGAGCGCTTATGGGAAGGCCCCGAATGCTGTGATGTCGGTTCTTGAATCAACTAAACTCAACTTTTCGGAGGAGGGGAGAGGGAGAAGGGCATGAAAATATATAAAAGAGATAACAAGTAAAGTGAGATGTGTAACGAATCAAATGAATGAAGAAGCGAAAATAGTAATAATAATTTTTTTTTTTAAGTAATAAGAGGAATAATTGTAGAATTGGTGGAAATAATAGTAAGAATAATGTCACTCGTGATAATGATTGTATTATGAAAAAATATTCTAATAGTCCATTAAAAATATAATACCAGAAAGAATAAAATACACACACAAAAAAGCAATTAAAAACAGTTTTTAAAATTAAAAATAATAATAGTATTTATATTAGCGTTTCCAAAAGTGGGCGACACCGCCCCAGGGGCGCTGGTCCAGTCATGAGGCGTTGGGGCGCTGGGACAGTCATGAGGCGTTGGGGCTCTGGGACAGTCATGAGGCGTTGGGGCGCTGGGATAGTCATGAGGCGTTGGGGCGCTGGGACAGTCATGAGGCGTTGGGGCGCTGGGATAGTCATGAGGCGTTGGGGCGCTGGGACAGTCATGAGGCGTTGGGGCGCTGGGATAGTCATGAGGCGTTGGGGCGCTGGGACAGTCATGAGGCGTTGGGGCGCTGGGATAGTCATGAGGCGTTGGGGCGCTGGGACAGTCATGAGGCGTTGGGGCGCTGGGATAGTCATGAGGCGTTGGGGCGCTGGGACAGTCATGAGGCGTTGGGGCGCTGGGATAGTCATGAGGCGTTGGGGCGCTGGGACAGTCATGAGGCGTTGGGGCGCTGGGATAGTCATGAGGCGTTGGGGCGCTGGGACAGTCATGAGGCGTTGGGGCGCTGGGACAGTCATGAGGCGTTGGGGCACTGGGACAGTCATGAGGCGTTGGGGCGCTGGGACAGTCATGAGGCGTTGGGGCGCTGTGACAGTCATGAGGCGTTGGGGCGCTGGGACAGTCATGAGCTGGGAAGCGCTGAATGAAAGGACAGCAGTAGAGAGAGACTGAGGAGGAGAGAGACAGAGAAAGAATGAGAGACAGACGGAGAGAGAGAGGGAGAGAGAGACAGACACAGAGGGAGAGAGAGAGGGAGAGAGACACAAAGGAGATAGACAGGGAGAGACAGAGAGAGACAGAGGGAGAGAGAGACAGAGAGAGGGAGAGAGAGACAGAGGGAGAGAGAGACAGAGGAGAAGAGAGACAGAGAAAGAATGAGAGACAGGGGGGGAGAGAGAGGGAGAGAGAGAGACAGAGGGAGAGAGACACAGAGGGAGAGAGAGAAAGAGGGGGAGAGACACAGAGGAGATAGACAGGGAGAGACAGAGAGAGAGACGGAGGGAGAGAGAGACTGAGAGAGGGAGAGAGACAGAGGGAGGGAGAGAGGGAGAGAGAGACAGAGGAGGAGAGAGACAGAGAAAGAATGAGAGACAGAGGGAGAGAGAGGGGGAGAGAGACAGAGAGAGACAGAGAGACAGAGAGAGACAGAGGGAGACAGATAAAGAGAGAGACAGAGGGAGACAGATAAAGAGAGAGACAGAGGGAGAGAGACAGAGAGAGACAGAGAGAGAGACAGAGAGAGACAGAGGGAGAGAGAGGGAGAGGAAGAGAGAGAGAGACAGAGAGAGAGACAGAGAGAGAGACAGAGGGAGAGAGAGAGACAGAGGGAGAGGGAGACAGAGGGAGATGGAGACAGATAAAGAGAGAGACAGAGGGAGAGGGAGACAGAGAGAGACAGAGGGAGAGGGAGACAGATAAAGAGAGAGACAGAGGGAGAGGGAGACAGATAAAGAGAGAGACAGAGGGAGAGGGAGACAGATAAAGAGAGAGACAGAGGGAGAGGGAGACAGATAAAGAGAGAGACAGAGGGAGAGGGAGACAGATAAAGAGAGAGACAGAGGGAGATGGAGACAGATAAAGAGAGAGACAGAGGGAGAGGGAGACAGATAAAGAGAGAGACAGAGGGAGAGGGAGACAGAGAGAACGAACGAACGAACGAACGAACGAACTTTATTTTCAAAGGGTCACAAATTGGGCACGCAGGCCCGTCTTACATTCGGCCCAGGGAGAGGGAGACAGATAAAGAGAGAGACAGAGGGAGACAGATAAAGAGAGAGACAGATGGAGAGAGACAGAGGGAGACAGATGGAGAGAGAGACAGCGTGAGAGGGAGAAAGATAAGGAGAGAGACAGAGGGAGACAGACAAAGAGAGAGACAGAGGGAGAGAGACAGAGGGAGACAGATGGAGAGAGAGACAGAGGGAGAGGGAGACAGATAAAGAGAGAGACAAAGGGAGACAGATAAAGAGAGAGACAGAGGGAGAGAGACAGAGGGAGAGAGACAGAGGGAGAGAGACAGAGAGAGACAGAGGGAGAGGGAGAGGGAGACAGATAAAGAGAGAGACAGAGGGAGACAGATAAAGAGAGAGACAGAGGGAGAGAGACAGAGAGAGACAGAGAGAGATCATGTTGTTAATCTATTTGTACCTTTCTTCACGAAGTTCAGCAGATTAGTATCGCAGTGACTGCTTAATTTTAAAAATAAACAAAGACATTATGCAATAACCAATCAGATTCACCCTCATTATAGAATATGCTATTCTTTAGTTTTGTTTTAATTGTCCCAGACCTCGACCCTGAGTGGAAGGAAGGCCACCTCGACCCTGAGTGGAAGGAAGGCCACTTCGACCCTGAGTGGAAGAAAGGCCACTTCGGCCCTGAGTGGAAGGATGGCCATCCCGACCCTGAGTGGAAGAAGGCCACCTCGGCCCTGATTGGAAGGATGGCCATCCCGACCCTGAGTGGAAGGATGGCCACCTTGACCCTGAGTGGAAGGATGGCCATCCCGACCCTGAGTGGAAGGAAAGAATGAGAGACAGAGGGAGAGAGAGAGGGAGAGAGAGACAGAGGGAGAGAGACACAGAGGGAGAGAGAGAAAGAGGGGGAGACACAGAGGAGATAGACAGGGAGAGACAGAGAGAGAGACAGAGGGAGAGAGAGACAGAGAGAGGAAGAGAGAGACAGAGAGAGGGAGAGAGGGAGAGAGAGAGACAGAGGAGGAGAGAGACAGAGAAAGAATGAGAGACAGAGGGAGAGAGAGGGAGAGAGAAACAGAGGGAGAGAGACAGAGAGAGACACAGAGAGACAGAGAGAGACAGAGAGAGACATAGAGAGACAGAGGGAGACAGATAAAGAGAGAGACAGAGGGAGACAGATAAAGAGAGAGACAGAGGGAGAGAGACAGAGAGAGAGACAGAGAGAGACAGAGGGAAAGAGAGACAGAGGAAGAGAGAGAGACAGATGGAGAGAGAGACAGATGGAGAGAGACAGAGGGAGAGAGTGACAGAGGGAGAGGGAGACAGAGGGAGAGGGAGACAGATAAAGAGAGAGACAGAGGGAGAGGGAGACAGAGAGAGACAGAGGGAGAGGGAGACAGATAAAGAGAGAGACAGAGGGAGAGGAGACAGATAAAGAGAGAGACAGAGGGAGAGGGAGACAGATAAAGAGAGAGACAGAGGGAGAGGGAGACAGATAAAGAGAGAGACAGAGGGAGAGGAAGACAGATAAAGAGAGAGACAAAGGGAGAGGGAGACAGATAAAAAGAGAGACAGAGGGAGAGGGAGACAGATAAAGAGAGAGACAGAGGGAGAGGGAGACAGAGAGAGACAGAGGGAGAGGGAGACAGATAAAGAAAGAGACAGAGGGAGACAGATAAAGAGAGAGACAGAGGGAGACAGATGGAGATAGAGACAGAGGGAGACAGATAAAGAGAGAGACAGAGGGAGAGAGACAGAGGGAGACAGATGGAGAGAGAGACAGAGGGAGAGGGAGTGAGATAAAGAGAGAGACAAAGGGACACAGATAAAGAGAGAGACAGAGGGAGAGAGACAGAGGGACAGAGACAGAGAGAGACAGAGGGAGAGGGAGACAGATAAAGAGAGAGACAGAGGGAGACAGATAAAGAGAGAGACAGAGGGAGAGAGACAGAGAGAGACAGAGAGAGATCATGTTGTTAATCTATTCGTACCTTTCTCCACGAAGTTCAGCAGATTAGTATCGCAGTGACTGCTTAATTTTAAAAATAAACAAAGACATTATGCAATAACCAATCAGATTCACCCTCATTATAGAATATGCTATTCTTTAGTTTTGTTTTAATTGTCCCAGACCTCGACCCTGAGTGGAAGGAAGGCCACCTCGACCCTGAGTGGAAGGAGGGCCACCTCGACCCTGAGTGGAAGGAAGGCCACCTCGACCCTGAGTGGAAGGAAGGCCACTTCGACCCTGAGTGGAAGAAAGGCTACTTCGGCCCTGAGTGGAAGGATGGCCATCCCGACCCTGAGTGGAAGGATCGCCACCTCGACCCTGAGTGAAAGAAGGCCACCTCGGCCCTGATTGGAAGGATGGCCATCCCGACCCTGAGTGGAAGGATGGCCATCCCGACCCTGAGTGGAAGGATGGCCATCCCGACCCTGAGTGGAAGGATGGCCACCTTGACCCTGAGTGGAAGGATGGCCATCCCGACCCTGAGTGGAAGGAAGGCCACCTACGCCCTGAGTGAAAGGATGGCCACCTCGGCCCTGAGTGGAAGGAGGGCTAGAGCTCAAACTTCTACAAAAGCAGTCACTAAAAAGTTTTTTAAAGACTGTCTGTACCAACAATCTGACATACTTTAAACAAATAGCATCGTCATTGAAACTGACTGTTCAGCTACTGAGTCAGTAAAACAGCTGGAGAGTCCCTCAGAACAGCGTAAAAGAGTTCAGGTTCTTCGTGATTTATGTAGCTGACATTACTAATTATTACCACTAGCAAGTCTACCACAGCCTACCTCAGCGAGAGGAATATAGAACCAATGCTCGTCGATGACTTTGATATTTAGACAGCCGCCGAAGACAACTCTTGGCCCTTTAAAAAATGAGTGGAGAAAGTAGGGATTTGGGCAAAGGATTGGGGTCTAAAACTGTCACTTACCGTTTCATCTTTCTGGATGATAGTGTAGTACTGTTATAGAGAGGCATATGAATGACAACCAATTATGGCCAGAGATAAAATTCATCACCTACAGAGTACTAAACCTAGGCATTATGTAGACAGGTGTTGCTTATGCGGCATGATCCCTCGTTCTACCTGTCTTGTTTACTTAAAAGGAAGTAACAGAAAATGTATTGATCGGCACTAGTAAAAAAAGAAGTAGAAAGATAGAAAAACACACCAAACAACATAAAATTCGAAAGCTATAGTTACCGTGCCGGGAATCGAACCTTTCACCTCCAGACGGCGTTTGCGCCTAGCCATGGAAACAAGTGCATTAGGAACACGGTCAACTAGTCACCCCCCCCCCCCCCCCAGTGGCTTATTGGCCATGTCTATCGTGCAGCTTAAAATCCACAACTTTTGAATACAGACAGAATTCAATTTAAACCATTGAAACGGCACTGTAGGTTACCCATAATTACCCATACCATATTTATGTATGTGTTGCTTAAAAGGAATGATGATACCAGTTACTTTTGAACAAAGCAATCTGTCGAATCAAAACATCAGTATTCTGTCTGTGCACCTGGCAGAGTCTCCCTCACAGAGCAACTACCAAGCAAAGCTGTTGGTCTGGTATGCCGTGTCATAACTGTTTTCATTTTTTTTTTTTTTGGTTGTCCTAGCGTAAGTAAGGTTGGTTTTCTCCTGTATGCACTTCTCCATCCGAAGTCGTTGGCACAATGAGGAATGACAGGTTTGGCAAAGCCATCCGAACTTTCTGAGACACAGAATTATTAGTACGGATTACATCCATAAAGAAACTCATTCATGTCAGTTTAAAACTAAATCAAAGAAAACTTTTTGCAGCAGTACATTTTCTGACATCTACATACAGAAATAATATTCCTAATGTTAGAAAATTAACCAATGTCATAATCTACGCACCTGTGTGTGTGGGGGTGGGGAGGGGGTGGCGGAGGGGGGAGACACAGCACTAGACACCAAGCTTGCCTGAAAGCCCAAATCAGAAAAAGAAAATTAAATTTAACCCCCCCCCCCCCCCAACCCCACCCCCATCAATTTCAAACGTTGCTGTATTAAAAACAAAAACTGGATGTTTACATACGGCTACAAAACTACGAAAGCTAATCTGCAGTAAAGCAGGTTAGCCTTTTCTGGAATACGGCTCAGTCACATGGGCTGTGAAACCTGTACGAGGTTTGAACTATAAGCTTGCGCACAATACACGGAGCAAAGAGGAGCACTCTTGTAAATAGTACAAATCCCTGACTTAGTTTGAAAAGCTTAAAAGGCTTCCAAACCATTTGCTGAACCACAGATTTAAAAAAAAACAGCAGAAAGCTATCAAGAAAAAGTAGAAACAATTTGGCAAGAGAAACATTGATATAACACGCAACTATAGAACAAGCTCTCACACCAGAACTATGGATTAACTGTCCATTCTGTTCTAGATGTAACTGGAAAAATGACCAAAAATAAAAAAATAAAAACAAATAGCTTTTTCATTTCATATACTCAGAAATCGGTATCCCTTCAATGTTAAGATATGTATGTTCACACAGTTTTGGTAAATTAGCCACACAAAGTAGATGGGCGAATACACATACTCACTAATTGCAACATAGAGACACCCAATACCGGCATGGAAGCTTGCATCGACTTTGTATCTGTGGCAACATCCTTTGAAATAAGCGGACTCTCAATACTAGAGGTTAACTAACTAAAAAGTTGCCATATTCATATCTATCTATCTATCTATCTATCTATCTATCTATCTATCTATCTATCGATCTATCTATCTATCTATCTATCTATCTATCTATCTATCTATCTATCTATCTATCTGTCTATCTATCTATCTATCTATCTATCTATCTATCTATCTATCTATCTATCTATCTATCTATCTATCTATCTGTCTGTCTGTCTGTCTGTCTGTCTGTCTGTCTGTCTGTCTGTCTGTCTGTCTGCCTGCCTGCCTGCCTGCCTGCCTGCCTGTCTGTCTGTCTGTCTGTCTGTCTGTCTGTCTGTCTGTCTGTCTGTCTGTCTGTCTATTTAACTGTCTATTCATCTATATATATCTGTCTGTCGTTATGCCTGTCTGCTTGCCTGCCAGCTTGTCTACCAGCCTGCATCTCTGCCTTCCTGCCTGTCTATCATTACGTCTTGTGACATTTAGCACTACCTGTCGACTTTTTCTAGGCTATTTCAATCTCTCCTTGGCTGATGATACGACAACAAGCCGACATTGTTCGTCTCCTGTCGGCTTTCTCCTGGCATTGGTTGTCGTTGATGTGTTTCTGGCTATGCACTTTCGTATGAATGGAGGGACGGGCGGAAGGACCCTGGCATGGGCCCTGGTTCACTTGAGGGGGCCCTAGTTTACTTGTGGGGGCCCTGGTTATTTTGTGGTGGGTGGGGGGGGGGGGCTGGTGCCTATGAGGGTGTTGTGGTTCCC